>VZTX01007406.1:57312-95434 GCA_013400915.1 Pardalotus punctatus | reverse complement strand
CGGGCCGGGGTGCCGAGCCGCGCCCCGAGCGGCGCCCGACAGCTCATCCTGCTGGCCCGTACGAGGCCGCTGCCACCCCGGGCTGCCCCGAGCCTCCGCGACGCTGTAAACCAGTTACGTGAATGTCTGTTCGCGTAGCTGTCAATTTCCTGACAGATGTTGCTTCTAATGTTATGCTTTGACACAAGCATGAGGGTTTTCGCCCTGCTCACGCTCTTGACGTAAATGCTATTTATTAAAGCTTGACATTAACATATTAAAACGTCTAAAAATCGGAGTTTTTATTTGCTCTCTGGATATGAAATTGATGTGGAAATTGAGTTATGGTTCATTAATACCTCCAGCTGCTGCCAGGTCTTAGAAGTCTCCCAGGATGTGCAGGTAGCTGAACATATATATAACCCATTATGGTGCACAATAAGAGGTATGATAATAAATATTAAATGTTGGCATGGTGTGTTTGTGTTCCTTCTGTGAGAATCTGCCTACCCTGGCTGGCTGGCTGCCACTAGGGCATGCCTTTACGGAAGAACTCAAATGGGAGAAAGGTACACATGTTCGCTCCACAGGGCTGCGAGGCATCAAGTGAAGACTGCCCAAACCCAGCCGAACGTGACCAATTCGGTTCCCACTGGAGGCAGTGACAGGGGCAGCGAACTCAGTGATGGAAAAAAGGAAATGCTTGCCTTTGAGAGCATCCCCTAGAGGGGTTTGTGCGCGCAAACCGTGGGTTTGCACTGCGCGTGAGCTGCAGTGGCCAACAGACATGGCTGAGAGAATGGTTTCCTGCAGCCTGGTCAAAAGCCTTCCTCTTCATCCAGGAGGATGCTTCAGGTTGGAAAACAGGACGTTTTTGGGAAACTGGGTACACAGCAGTCCCATATCAGGAGCTGTTTCTATGGTTCCCCCTTACTGACCAAATATATAGCAAATTGCACAGGTGGGTACCTTACTACACCAACGTGTGTGCAAGAAGATGGCTAAGCCAAGGAACTTGCCATGCTCATAGTTTTTCTTGAAGCTATGCCAAAACAGAGAGATGTTGCAGTGATCAACGGAGGCGCACATTGCTAATATGTTTTCATATTAAGATTGCTGCATCAGTTAGCTTTTTTTTTAAACAGGTGACAAATCATCAAATATGAAAATGTTACTTAATTTCACAGATATTCCTATTCAGTGGTAACCAGAAATCTTGGCAAAAGCAGTCTGTTATACTTCAACTGACAAATTTTCCAGCCCTCAGAGTGGGAAAACATAAAGCTATTTCAGTTTGCAAGACTTCTCTTGGCATAATTTCATATGGACAACAAATGTTCATGTACGGTTTGTTAATGAATGGAAAGGAACTATTTCTATACAAAAAAGAAAAGAAAATAAAACAGATTTTGAAAGTAGCATCACTCAGGAAAGCATAAACCTGAAGGTGAAATGAAAGTCCTGATTATGGTTGATCACAAAGAGTTAAAGAACACTCAATCTGGAGAATAAAATAGCATCATTCAGTTCAAAAAGTTTTCTACTATCTGCATATGTTTCTGCACTCTTGAAGTATGAATTAAAGTTGTAGCATTATAATTACACGTGCCAAATTTTTTATTTTTCATAATTAGGATTCTGAGGATAAACCATAACATGTACTAACTACTACTGCTTATAATACAGCAGTGATATAAAGCCACAGGAGGGAAACTTTTGGTGGAATTTTAGTTAGTAGGCTCCTATCATGTTGTTAAATGGCTCATCTTCTGGAAACCTTGCTACATTTTTATTTTCCCCCACGTTTTTTCAAAGGATTATGCTGAAAATTCTCTTGTGGCCAAGTCATAATTGTTCTTCTGACAATGTGCTACTGCACGTGACGTAACAGCCTCTTTCTTCAAGCACACATGGGAAGAAGGGTACACCTGGACGAGGTAAGATTTAGGCCAGGATCCCGTGGTCTAAACACAGGGTTGTGCTGAGGGCAGGTAGCTTGACTTACCACAGGTGTGGGCAAAGTCATGCTGCCTGGCAGGTTCCATAAGATTTCTCTAGCAGCTGCATGTTTGCAAAAGCAGCAGCTACCCTGGTTCTGCCGTCTGAATCCTCCTCTCCATTAACTCTGAGATCTAGAAGCTTACTTGCACTTTTCATCCGCCTCAGAACCATTCAGATCTCCATGATGGAATTTGAGGGCTCTAACTCAAAGCCCCTGTTGAACAGACATGCATTCAAATAGACCGAATTTCTTTTAAATTTGTATCTGACACTCTAGTCCTGTACTTGCACATTCCTCTCTTGTTCCATAGAAGGAGGATGTTTATCAAAAAGCCTCGAGTATCTCAGGTAATCTTTCATAAGTTATTTTTGTTTGTGCCTCATTTCCGAGCATGTTCCTGAGCATGGACTATTGTGACTTTGCTGCATAGATGTCAATAAACAATCTGAGCTGATTATAAATACTTTAGATGCTCTTATTAACGAAAAGTGATACAAGTTTGAAAGACATGCTAAATATATAACCATCTGTCAAGCTACATATATTTTTAGGTTTCTTCTTATGAAACAGTCACATCTACCTTTTGTCAATTTTGATAAAAGCAAACTAAGTTGATTTTGGGGAACCCCCAGGTTACAGATTCCCCCCCACACACACACTTTCTTGCTGCTTGCCAACAGACTCTTTTAACTTTGCTGGCAAGCAAGATCTCTCCCCAAATGTACCACATGTGTAAGTTGTTGCTCAGAGAGCAATATTTGCTATTTGCCAGAATATGGAGCATGCAATTTGGTAGTCCACCCTGAAATCGCTCTCCAAACTTAAGGGACAATTAAAAAGAAATTGCTAATGAGCTGTTGTCTTTTTCTCTAATAGAATGAATTTTTTAGGAACTAATTACTAGGTTTGAAGAGAAAGACAATCGAATATGACAGTATGTCTTGATATCTTCTCTGTCTTACAGAGAAGTAATTGCTCATGGACAGGATAATTTTCATAGCTAGAGAACTTAATTTTTTAGGCAAGACTCATCTTCTAAATATTTTTCCAAATAGGAATTTCTACCTGAGTTAAACTTTTCCTTCTATACTTGCTTACGGTCTGAGAGCATATTAAATACAAATGTAGCTGCTGGTATATGCTGCAGTTCTGAATTTCTGTAGTTAATCTAATAAAGAATATGAAGTTATGGCTTCCTCACTGATCAAATAACATTTGTTGCAATGTTGTTTGTACTTGAACAAAATCCTCTTTTGGAAGCCCCTTGCTGGAAGACCTAAACAGGGTTAGCTGCAGAAGCTTGTTAGCAAACCAGTCCATCAATAGACTGCAATAAACTCTTAGATTTTTACATTGTAGCATTTTAAATAGGGAGCCTAAGTATTTCAGAATTTCTAAAGGATTTTTAACTTTTGCCTGTAAATCTTTATACGATACAATTTTGGACCTACTTGTTAATAAGGATGGTAAGAAATGCAACTTATTACCAGCCTTTGATTAAAACCAAATAAGATGGTATCATGGTAATTTTGGCACAGATGGAAGCCTGTTGCAAATTCAGTATTTTCAAACTCAGGTGACAAAATTCAGGACACTGAAATTTGTGTTTATATACCTACATTTTTACAGATTTGTAAACATTGAATGCCAGAGATTCTTGTGCATGGTGAGTATCTCTGTCAGAACAAATCATGCCAATATTAAGGTATTTCTAAATTTTTCATGTCCTAATAGGAAATCATTACTCTTCTCTGTTCTTAGATTTTGATGGCTTTTGTATGATGTTACCTTTATACAGCATCTGTTCCTTGAAAAACTAGAGTCTAGTGCTAGATTTAAGTTTTCTTTGTTCCTGTCCAAGTGAGATACTATTTTGAGTATCACATTATCAATTTTCCACACAAAATTCTGCAAAATTCCCTAAATCCAGAGATTTTGCACTTTATTCTGACTGGGATCAGAAATGAGTATACAAACAATACTCTTTAAACAGTCTTCTGATCAATTTTTTTAAAGTATGCTATTGTTCATCTCACATAGTAATTTTATGGACATATGGTGATTTCCTAATTTTGACTGTTTTCTTGTTTTATTCATACTGATGGCTCTAGTTATGGGTAAATATTGTTTTTGCAGTACCTTGATCATATCATCATTTCTTTTGTATCAGTATGTTCTCCAGCTAGATTTGCTCTTTCTGTATGCTGTGTGTTATTTGCTGATGTTTTCTCTGTTTGTTTTTTCCTAATGTTGCATTTCTCTCTGACCAGTTCTCTACTTTTGAAACTCCTTTTTCATTCACACCTGCCCTTGCAATCCAAATTCCCCTTTTTATGCAATCTAGTACAATTTCATACCAAATCCAAAACACAGTACTGTACCAACTACTAAGAAAAAAAATGTAACTTTATCCCACCTAAAACCAGGACAATAGAAAAAATATGGATGCTAGAAAAATGGAAGATATTGCATGTTATCTTTTTTCCTGTCTCCATCCAGAACTGGAAATCACAGCTAATCCTGCTAAATTGTCCTTTGGAAAGTAAACTGAGACACAAACTATCAGACTGCAAGTCTTCTGGCAATCCTAGTGATTCCTTCCAAAATATGAATTACCATCTTTGCCCACCCATACTAGTAATAATCACAGATATTCCCTAATTAGAAGTGAGAAATTAATTTTCTCCTTTCTGTATTAAATCTCACTTTCTTGGCATGCTGCTTCTGGACTTAGTAGCTGCCTACATATTTCACAGATTTCTACTTCTCCTGTTACCTTCCCATTATTTTTCAAGGCTATTTTTAATATCTAAGAAGATTATTTTCTATTTTCACCCCTTCTGATTTGGCACGGCTTTCCTGTGATGATGCAGTAGCTTTTCACATTACATCCATGAATTCTCCCCAGGTCCCAAAATCTCTTACATTGTATCAATTTGCAACAACGCCAACTGGAAAATAACATTATCTGTAATCATTACATCAGACATTCTGAAGACAGAAATCTTTACTCATCCATACAAATGATATTGAATACATGTATCCCTTCATATTTGGGCAAACCAGTTTGCTGTTAGTAGTCTTTCCTTTTCTTCTCCTAATACAAATTCCACTTATGCTTGTCTTCTTTAACCTCAGTGGAATTTCTGTCCAAGCTTCTTGCTCCTCTCAAAATTTTTGTTTGGTTGGTTTTTCGTTTATGATAAGCTTTAGATTTCCTCTAGAAGGAATTTTTCTATTTTTATGTATAATTTCCTGTCATTTATCTTAACTGTATCTTTAGATTTCATTATTGCAGCGTGTTAATCTTCATATAAGAGCTGCTACAAAGAATCATTTTCTTACATCTTTATATGGGATTTAGCATGGAAGGTTTTAAGTAAATGTGCTAAATCCACTCTGTGATAAGAGATGAATTACCCTTTCAGCTAACCTGT
Source organism: Pardalotus punctatus (assembly GCA_013400915.1). Taxonomy (NCBI): domain Eukaryota; kingdom Metazoa; phylum Chordata; class Aves; order Passeriformes; family Pardalotidae; genus Pardalotus; species Pardalotus punctatus. The sequence goes on along the minus strand of VZTX01007406.1, from coordinate 90,016 downwards.
GGATTGGGGTAGGGGGTGGGGGTGGAGGAGGAAGACAATATCTCAGGATTTTCAGATACACTGGCAAAATTAAACTAAGTTAAAAGAAATAAAATTAACTGCTGCACTTGCTCTGGGTTTGTCCTGTATGTCACCTCAGCATGATGAAATCCCTTCAACCTACTTGCCTTTCAATCTGTCAATATGCCCAATTCCCCAAATTAGCATCAAAGGCATTTTCCTTCCTGAGTAGGAGGATAACTGCTCCATCTCTAGGACATAACACCAAGAGAACTGTGAGACACGAGGCACAATGCCTTCATTTTGTAACATCCTGAGCGTTAGCTTGGCATCAGGGCAGAGGGAGCTCAGGTGCCACTATCATATTATATGTGACTACTTTTCATCTCTTCTACATTCTGGCTGTTTCCTAAGCTCATTGAACTAATTACACAAGAGCAGCTAACAGCCACACTGCTCTAACTTATCAATAATGAAAAGTGAGCTGGAGCTGTCAGGAAATACATTTGACATCCTAATTTGGAAGAACAGGAACTCTGTGCTCCCTCTGTAGATATGAGGGGAAAGATAACCATTAGTAAACCTAATTTATTTCATAAGCAGAGTTGACAGCATGATTCCTTTTCAATATTTCCTGGCACTTTCCTATTATGAGATTCTGCTTTTAGTTGTCTACATCAGACAAGCATGATTTCTTCAGACTGAAATAGCCCAAGCTGAGCACTTGCTACTACTAAGATTATTTTTTTCTTTCGGTTTGTATCCATATTTTTTATGCTATTGTAACTTTAAAACCATTATAAACAAAAACAGATTCACATTAGGAAGACATTGACCCAGATGGCAAAGACAGTATATGGTAAATGAGGAGCTCTAGCATGGAGCCATAGCAGCTTTGTGCTATACAAAAGACACGATTAGGTAAAGAAGGCAAAGAGCAGGATGATTTTTGAAGCAGGGATCATTAAGGAATTCAAAAGTGAATGTGCTGTAGATTGTGGAAAGGGAAGACAGACATTAGTTAGATTTATCCAACTTTTATTTCTCAGAATACAACAGAATGTTTTTAGGGTTCAAAGTACTGAAGAAAAACTGTCTTTTGAAGCCAGCTTTCACAGCAGCCTAGGGAGATAAAAAAATTAAATAACAGATGTGCTTTATTTTTTTCAAAACTGAGGAAGCAAAAGGGAACTGATACGCAATATTCTTCCTTTATAGGAAAGTAAACTAAAAGACTCCCTATTATTTCTACAAAAACTTCAATAGGTTCTATAGGGACAGTAAGAAGGAGAACTCAAAATCACTCTGCTAGTATATATGTCCTCTGGAGTGAGCTTTTCCCACACAAGATGAATGTCCTACACAGGCAAAAATAAGAAACAGGGCAAAATCATAAGAATTTTATGGACTTTGTGAAAACTGGCTACTCTTGTTAGGAAAACTTTTTAGAATAAAAATGTTTTTATGCAGAGTCTGTTAAATTGACTTTAATGGTCTTTTAATGAATTAGAGAACAGAGGGTTTTTGTTGGGAGATATTATATAGGTCAATTTATTTGTGCATTTTGTGTTGTAATTCTTCAATATTTTGCACATCACTTCCGCTGATCTGCAGTACAAGAACCTGAAATTAGCTAGCACACTGGGATCAATATTGAGCAATATTTTCTCTCTGAAAGAAATTCACTCTGACAGAGAAGAGTTAAGAACAGTGTAAGGAAACGGAAACTCTAGCTAAAAAGCCGGATACAGAAATCTCCTATAAAGCGGTACAAATTAGTTGATGTCACCAGAGCAAGAAAACCATAGTGACAGAATAAAATGTTATCCAGGTTCCAGAATACTTTATTATCACCACCCTAGGTCACTAAGCTTCACAAGCTATATCCATCAAATTTGATAGCAGTATATATAATCACAGCTGAAGCTAGAAGGTGCAGTGCTTTAATGTACTAACAATGTACATTAAGACACCTGGGTTCAAAGTCAGTTTATGACAGGAACAAAATGAGTTTGTTGGTCTCAGCCTGCACTCTAGTGGACAATTGCACATAAACCCAGTCCCAAGAAGAATCCCAAGAATTAGATTTGTTGGCCAAAACATATGGCGAAATTCATATTCTCTGAACATTATTAAAACCAAAATATCTTTGCTTTTAGTGGTTTTCTGAAACACCGAAAGATGAGCCATTTTCATCAGCATCTCTTTAATACTGCATTCAGTATTCTTGTTACCAGGATTTGAAAGAATAGAACAGAAGGTGAAACAATACAATGGAAGGCAGCAAAGACAATTAGATCCTTCCATGTTAGGGGGGAAATGGAGATAAGAGGACATACTGCCATAGCATATATATATAATGTTTATGACAAGGTAAAATATTTATCTTTATTTTCCTTTTTTCATAATAAAAGACACTGAGAAACAAAAAAATTGACAGATATAATGATGATTAAAATAATATTTTCTCGATATGTGATTAGCCTGTAAACTCATGTCTGAAAGACATTTTAGAGGCAAGATCTAAATAGAACGTAAAACAAAAATTATGCTGCTACATGAATAATAAGAATAGCTAGGTTAGATAGTATAAAAAATATGTGAGGAACACAAACTCTCACGGTTCAAGGTATAAAACAAACACAAATTGCCTAAAGCATGGGCAGAAACTATACCCACAGATGTTTTATTTCATTAGTGTATTCCATATAATGTTTACACATATTTCAGTGGGCAGGCAGTAGAATGTTGGAGTCTCAGATTTGTGTAGTCTGTGGTATTTCCTATTTGCAGAAATTGGCTGCAAAAAATTGTCTGGTACTTCAACCCCATTTCAGGTTTTTGACCTTTATATTGTTTAACTTTTTATCAGTCAAGTGAACAATATTGATACCCAAGCATTTACAATTACAATCATATGTCAACTACTGAGGCAAAGTAAAGAATTCATTGCATTATCCTATATTTTGAAAACTATTTTTTAATTTTAAAAAAAAGTTTGTTATCACTAGCTTAAAATTGGCTATTACATATTATATATATTATATTAACATAAATACATACTACATTAACACAGTTTTTTACAGTCTTGTGATCTGTTCTAGTCCAAGTTGACCTTTCCCTTATTTTTCATCAATTCATCTACCTCACTCATTTTCTGGAATGTTTGAACACTTCTACAGTTTACAAGCCTACATTTCAATATCAAGATATTTAAACAGACATAATTACATTTATATAAATATAAATAAATTTAAATAATTCTAAATTAAATTTTTATCCAAATAAAATTCACCTTATGGTGTGGCCACTGTTTAGCATATTTAGAAAACTATATTTCTAGATTTTTCACAACTAAAAAAGCAGTCTTTTTCAATCTTATAATGACAGAGCAGCCTCTCTGACCATATTCTGATTCCAAATTTAGAGAATCATCAATTTCTGTAAAAAAACAATATTGCCCTCAATTTTGTGAAGAAAAGCAACTCCAGATAAACTCTGAAGTGCAATTTATCAAACATGAATTTCCTCTGTCCCCTCAGTTGCTATTATACTATTTGTTTATCAAAGCTCTTCCTTACATGGTGCTTTCGTAATTACTACTTCTGATTATTTTATTACCAATTTTCTGATAGTTCATGGTTTCCTAAAGGCTGAGACAATAAATGTTAGTGTGAAAATAGGAGTTATCATTTACAGAGCCCCCACATTCTTTCTAGATTTTGTAGGTAAAAAGTGAATTTTAACTACTTTTTAAAAGTGAACAAGTGAATCTGACAGCCTTTAAAATCACAAAGCAAAAAAAGTCAAATTGTAATCTATTGGGGAAAGGAGCTGAACTCATAATTTCTTCTCATGCAAAGACAACAATATGCTTCCATGAGTAAATTCTTACTCCAAAAACATGTTTTAATGGAATACCTTGACAAGAATAATTTCCTTGAAGATAAAAAAAAAAATTGAAAATGTTAAATAGGACCTAAATTTGTCGAGCATAATACAGAGGAATGAAACAGCTAACACTCATATAACTTCAAAAGAATTTGAATTATGCACTTAAATTCAGACTTGTGGCATGAACTAAGATAATTACCAGGAAAATAGCAGGTTTTGCAGTCAATAACAGACATTGGATTTAGTTTGTCAATTTTTCTGAGCTGACAAATGAAAGATGATAGCTGCTGAAATGAGCTGAGGATTATATGAGAACTACTATGGTCTGTAAGAGCTAATGCTTTTATTCTCAAAGCCTGAAGCTGAAAAATATTAATAAAACCATTTCTATCTGGCTAGTTTTGGTGCATCAGGTACCCAGGAAAGAGAGGTTTCTCGATGGAGGTAGTCTTTGTTTCCACTTGGCATCAAACACAGCTTTCTAAAAATGTTTTTCTGCTCTATTCTCCTGATAATTCAACAGCAGTAGGACCACGAAAACCTTGTCAGAAGTACCAGCTGCTTGCACAGAATTTCTGTTGTACTCATGACCACCCGCTGGCAAATACTAATGCACAGACCAAAAATAAGTAAGATAGCTATAGTTCAAAATGGATAGTGCAGGAAGTGGATATAGCAAGTGTACTGATATAGGCGAAATCCCACCCATAATAGTGGTGCCTCACTGTTAGAGAACAAATAAATAAAACCCAGTATTTATGCTATGCAAGATCTTAATCTTTATTTGTGATCTTACAAAAGAGTTTAAAATCCTTTATGTTCTGCAGAGCAGAGATCTGTGCATACTAAAGGAGGAACATACTGTAACCATGACTATATATTCCAGGGATATAAACCACTGAATGACAGCTCAGGATCAGCCAAAGCTGATCAAAGCCTCAGGAATTTTATCTCCCCAACTCCTGTAGGAGCCCACTGTGACAAGCTTATCTCTTTGATCCCAAATTTAGAATATGTCAGAATGGGTTAATCCTACACGTTTATTTTCACATTTGGCAATATTTTTTAATTGAAGTGGCATGACCCAAGCTTTCAATTTTCTCACTGGATTCCACCATTTGGAAAGTGCTGTGGCACAGAGAAAAGTTTTAACTTTTGGATTTCACTTTTTGCCTGAAATATTTTCATCTTTTCCTAAGGTCTTCAAAATGTTTCTGAATTGGTTTACAGAGAAATATGAGTGTTAAAAAACCTTAGAACAAGAGTCTTTAAAAGTGCCATGGAAAGGAAGTGAGAAGAACCCTGTCTGTTACTACTTTTACACCGCATTATTTTTAAAAATTGTTAACTTTTAATGCCATGATTGAACTGTCTTAGCTATGGTACAGATGTGGCACAGATTCCCCAGACCAGGCAGTCATTTCCCTGTACCCAGAGGTGCATCCAGACAGGTCATCACCCTGAGCAATGGATCTTCTTAAGAGCCTGACTGGCAGCTGAGCTACCCAAGGCTTATACTCCCTTATATGAGGCTGATGAGAGGAGAACCCTACACTTTCCTTCTGCTCTATCTCGTAATCATTCCCTGCAATCTCACAATTACTTCTGCACAGAGGCCTCGATACTGTGCCATTCCCTTTGGTTCCACTGGCACTGTGCATGCCAGAATCACAACACGTCTGGGTCACTGAATGCATGCCATGAAGAGTTGTCCTGGGTGCTTTAGCACGGAAGCTCAAGGCTGATCTATAACCTGACTGTGCACAGCATCACTTTGATTACAGTTGTCATTCCAGATGTGATGTCAGTAAGAGTGCCACAAAAATACAAATAGGAACACTGTTCACTAAAACCAATAGTGCTATGAGGGAGGGAAGCAGAAGGCCGCTGTATGAATTAAATATCCACAGGCCTAGGGGAAAAAAGCAAGGGCAGATAGGCACACAGAAAGTCTTAGAATGGCACATATTCCTCCATATCTCCCCACATTTTTATTTCTTTGTTCTCTACAGATCCTGCTCTGAGGAAGGGATCACTGCCAGGAATCTCCTTCAAAAACATCTAGACTAGATCATGGTCAAGGAACAGCTAGGGGCTTACATCCAGGCACTTCTTCCCTACAGCTCTGTGTAAATTCAAAAAAGAGTAATGAAGTAAGAAAGAGGAAGTTTGTTAAAAGGAAGAGAAGAGCAGCTGAGAGTCTCAACTCTTTACAGGCACCAAGGAACCTATTTAAAGATATCATAGTAAAAGTACATACTTTCTCTTAAGAACTTCAGAAAGGGCAAAGGAAGCTGGTGTAAACTAACCAGCAGGGTAAGTAAGGTTGTTAGAAGTAAAAATCTGTCTTTGAAAATGCTGAAGTCATGTTCAGATGATACAAGAAAAAAGAGTTACAAACTCTGCAAGGTTAAATGTGAAAACATAATAAGGCAGACCAAAAAGCATCTGAAGAATAACTAACAAAGGAATCAAAACTAATAATCCTTTTCACTACAAAACACATCAGGAGCAGGAAGTTTGCCAGAATCTGTAAGGCTAGTTTGTTTTCAGGGCATAAAAGAGTACTCAGAGAAGTCAAGGTCATTGCAGAGAAGTTAAGGGAACCCTTTGCGCTGGTGTTCGCAGTGGAAGGAACTGGGAAGATTCCAAAATCAGAACCCCTCTTGGCAGGGAACTCATCTAAAGAGCAGTCTGAAATTGAAGAGATTATGGAATAAATAGATAAAGTGAAAATCACCAGGAATAAACAGTATACACTCCAAATTTCTAAAGGAACTCAAGGACGAAAGAGCTGAATTACTCACTGCAGGGTTTAACTTATTGCTGAAAATTGCTTTGCTTCTGGAAGGCAGCAGATGCATCATCAATTTTTTTTAATGGTTCCTGGGAAAATCTGGAAATAGTAGGAATCTAAGTCTGATGTGTATGGGGCAAATTATTAGAAACTTTGATAAGAAACACTATCAGAAGACACCTGGATAGATCTGATTTATTTGGGAAGAGTTAGCATTCTGTTGACGAAGATACTGCTTTCCAATTCTGATAGAAGTTTTTCAAAGGAGCCAAAAAGGATACGGATTATATGGGGATGATGATATTGATACAGCCTGCTTTGATTTCCAAAAGACCTGAGTTCAGGTTAGAATTAGGGTTTTCTAAACCCAAATGTCTACAAGGGTGGTACAACGGTAGAGAAAAAAAAATAAAGACCACCAAGGCAGGACTTGGGGGTGCTGATTTATAGGGAACACATTATGTGAGGGCATCCTACGCAAGTTCAGCCTGGTCTGACATAGGCCTTGGGGCAAGAGTAAGGAAAATTTGTTCCAAAGAGTGTGACTCTTGTTCCCAAATAGAGGAAAAGGCACAGAAAAGCAAAGGCCTCTTAGTGGTAAAATGAGACACTATTCACTGTGCTGTTATTTTCAGTGCTTTCAGATGTAGTTCAGTAAACAGAATTTCGTCAGTACAAGCAAAAGGCCAGACACTCAATAGTGACCTGACAGTGCAGGGTTTCAGGAGCTGTCTGGACTTGTCTTGACATGGGCTGATTTTAATTTGGGGGTTTCTTATGTGTGTGTATGACAGTCATGTAGGGGTCCAGAGGGTATTGCCTGCCTGGGTTGAGCACAGTCTGTGTACACTTTATACAGTAAAAGCCTAACTATCCCATTGTAACGGAGGCTTTTTACATTGAAAGGGGCTGTGCGGGAAATTCCGGACTTTAGCAATGAGAAGGATGCACACTGCTGTAAGAAAACCCAAGGAGATCCCAAATCAGAGAGGAAAGAGACTCCTAATGTGAACATCAAAATCTTTCCATCAAAGGACAGAGGAGGCCAATGACACCTCCATTTCTGAAGCAATCTTTTCAAGGAAAATGGAAGTTGTTGACCTTAGGACCCATCGGGACATGCAGACGGTGAGCACAGCACCAGAGAAACTGAGTAGGAACAATAAAGTTTATAAAGAACAATTCTAACTGCATTGTTAATGTATTTTTTCTGCATTAATGGGGTAAATTGTACCATAAGATTAGTAAAACATTAACAGGATTAATACTACATTTGTACCTCTTTCAAGCCATGATCCCTTTAGCCAATAGGATTTGAAAGTAACATGAATCCAGCCTCAGGCTAGGGCTAGTCATAAGGTCTAGGGTTAAGGTTTGAAAAACTGGAAAGCTTACAGAGGGTGATGAGGATGAGGGTAGAAAAGGGACCCTAAGGAAATGCAGCACAGGTGTCCAGGAGATTCCCAGGGAGAATATGATTCAAGGGGCCTTAAGCATGCTAGGAGGCTTCTGCCTAAGCTCAGTGTTAGCCTTTGACAAAGTTCAGAAGAGGCGGTTGAAGAGTGTGCTTCTTGATTCAATGTGGAAGAAAACATCTGGAAAAAAAAAAAAGACCTATCACAAGTTGTGATATATGTGTACCTCAGAAGCAATATCTGCTATATTGCTCTTTGTAGGTTCATAGAATCATAGAACCATTTAGATAAGAAAAGACCTTTAAGTTCATTGAGCCCAGCCATAAACCAGGTCCACTCTCTGAACCTGAGCTCTGGCTAGGCTATGATTAAGGTTTGTTTCAATACAATCCTGACAAGTACAGGGGCACTGAGAGTAAGAACTGGAACCTCCTGGGAGTAGAGGGCAGGCCTTAAGATGTTCTTCAGGGACAACATTAGGCTAGAGGATCCTGCATCTGTCTAAACAATAACAGCTTAAAAAGGGAGGCTTCCTGCATGGATAAATAGTTGGTTATCAGAGTAAATGGTCAGTATTCTTAGTGAAAGAGATCAAAAGTCGAGATTCACAGTGGTCTGTCTGAGATACATTTTCCAGCATATTTCTAAATTAGTTTGACATGAGAGCCAGTAATGAGATGACAGTGTATACTGGTGATATCATAAAATTAACAGTTGGTGTGACAAAGGTTTGCTGTGAAGAACTGCTGTAATCCCAGAGACCAGTGAAATCCCTAAACATACAACACAAACTATGTCCCCTCTTTGAAGCACATGAAAGAGCATATGCCAGGAGGGATAGCTGCTGGTCCAAGATTATGTAGAGGGAGATGGCAGCTCTGCCACTTCACTACTTGGCCTGCAGTTACAACCCTATCTGGTATGGTTCAAGGGGCTTTGGGTTTGCACAGTCCAAGAGATCGATTGTCACAATGGACAATCCCCAGGAGCCAGAAACCCTCCAGAATCAATGCTAGGACATGTCAGTCAGAGTGGGAAAAGCATTAAATCACATGAATGGCTGGAGAGCCAGTCCTCTGAGGCTCTACCAACTTGTGCAGCTGGCTGTAGTGATCAAGTTTAGGGGATCATACTTTGCATATGGAACACAACTATCTCTGCATGGAGAGTCACAAACTTAGGCTTTGTTCTTCTGATTTCAGGAAGCCAGCAGCGGAGATGCTTACATTTTCCTCTTTATTTTTGTCATCATTTAAAATCCATATCCACTAATAAATCATAAAGAAAAGAAATATGAAGTATGCAAGAAAAAACTCTGTTGCTAACAAAAGTCCACATTACCTTTAACAGACCCACAAAATTTTCAGTGAAGTAAAAAACAGCATATGGCAAAAGTCTCAAATCAGACCTCTTTTCACTATGAATCACTGTGGAATTCATTGGGGTTTCAGTGGCAAGAATTTTTAAAGGAACTCCAGTTTTAAATATATAACAGCCTAATAGGTAGGAACAATAATTCTTCTTCCATTAAATTTAATGGGTACTTTTTAGATTTCATGTGCTTATGACATTGTTTGCAGACTCATTTTTCTTTTGTTGTCTTCACATTGTAAGAGAGTCACACCCCAGGGTACTTTTTGAAACTGTAACTGTTGTAAAAACTTGACTGGCAGATTTTTGTGCATAAAATATATGTTTCAGGACATTTTAAAGTATTTCTTGATGGAATCTACTTTGTTTTCTATTAGGCTGTAGTTCATTTCTGTTATGTGAAAACATGTTTTTGCTTTGGTTACAGTACCAAACACATTGCTTTATGCATTGTCTGTAAAATGTTAAATATTGCTTATGGCACTGTGACAGCTATCTAAAAATACAAAAGCAACATTGCTATTTTGGTAAACTTCCCAGATCTTCCATGCAAATAGAATATTTAATATTTTGGTGTGAAGATTACCAAAACAGAAATTGTGCATAACAAACTAGCTTTATTTCTTTGGGAAAATGACAAAGCAGACAAAAGTAAAGAACCACGTATTATTCACTTGGATTCCAAGGAAGCTTTTAATCCAGTACCCAATACATTGTTAATGAATAGGGTAAAAAAGTAAGAAAGTAATTCTCAGCTGGACAACAAACTGGCTTGCTTACAAAGTCAAGGAATGACCATAAATGTGAAAGGAAGATGACAAATGCAGAGAGCTTAGCATTAGATCCACATCTTCGTCATACTAAAGCACTGGACAACTGACAGAGCTTCAAGTTGCACAATTTGATGTGTGAGGAACACAGATAACAGCTGATCATGAACAGAAACAAGGAAAATATAGTTCAAATTCAGCAGAGGAAAAAAAAGGTGGATAAGTATATGCCATAAAAGAAAAAATTTAAAATGTATAAAAGTAAGTGTGTTAAAAGGAAGAATGCTAAAAAACTAATAGAGATTATGCCTGAAATGATGGGCTGTATTGAGCATGTCAAAGACCAAGTGGTATTCAATACAAAGTTTACAATATCAGGTAATTAGATAAATAATTATATTAAATTCTGTTCAAACTATTTGGTAAAAGTGTAAAATACCATTAGTCACTCAACATCTGGCAGCAGCTAGAAGGAACAAAAACAATGCGTAAAAGATGGAGAATGCTAAATCCAGACTCACAGTACAAAGGAGCATGGCAAGGATTGAAAACTACAATATTAGTTTAAATCTGTTTCAGGAAGACAAAGATTAACACTTCTTTCATTCAGTTTCCTTGTTTGTCTTTGCAGTAAACTGGTAATTATGCCAGCAGACACATTAGTGACTGATAGAATTGTAAAATTAACTTTACTCTTTCTTTGAGAATCTTACAAGTATTGTCAAAAAATCAGAAAGAGGAATAGAGGTAGGGACAGAACTTGTTGGAAGACTGCTGTGATATTTCTGGTGATAAGGAGGGATTCAGTGCACTGTATTTCAAAAATTTATATATTAAGCCCTGAGTGATGTTCTTTGTTGCTATACTCTCTAACTAGTGCAGGATATGCAGAACTCATCACTGGTGCATATATCCTTGCACTTGGAGTGCTCAGTGTGAATTCTCCCTTCCCCCTGAAGATGCACACTCAGGTGTGGTGATTGGAAGAAGTGCTATTGCCACCATACCCTTGATTTACATAAGTCACATGGAGGGTTTGTCTCCCACCTGCATTTTCAGTTTCCAAATGCAGAAGAATAATGAGTTAGACAAGATGGTCATAAATTAAAACACAAGAAGTATCACCTCAACATGAAGAAGAACTTCATTACATTGAGTGTAGCAGAGCACTGAAACAGATTTCCCAGGGAGGTTGTGGAGTCTCCTTCTCCGGAGACATTCAACCCACCTCGATGCGTTCCTGTGTAACCTGCTCTAGGTGACCCTGCCTTGGCAGGGGGGGTCAGACTAGATGATCTCCAGAGGTCCCTTCCAACCCAAACAATTCTGTGATTCTGTGCAGATAAAGAAACAGCAAATGTAAAGTACACATCACATATAACCATACTCATTAGAATCAAGGTAGCTTATTCTTTCGACAACAGTAGCTCCCAAATAAACATTTGACTAAAGCTGAAGCAAAGAAATAAGTGATACCACTTGCAGAGCTCGCAGAGGCACTAAGTCTACTCTGAAAATAAAAAGCAGTTAAGTGTGGCCATTTTATTGCCACACAGTCCATAAGTATGGCAGGTTTATGGATCCTTACATCTTTGCATCTGGGACTAATGCTTGCTCTCAGGCAGTTCTCTTTGTTGAACTGCACTAGATAATGATCTTGCTTTGTTACCTATACAGCAAAACAGAGTGAAACCTGCACTTCTCCAGATGCTCTAGCCTGTTTCTCATCTTCTGAAAATCAGAGTCAACTCCGGACACATAAAACTCATTCTGCACTCCTCATACTGCTTTTTCATTGATTTGAAATCTGAAGATCTGAGATCTCAATATAGTGCAGCCTCAGGCCTAGCTAACTGAAGTCTAGAGGATGAAGAATATGAGGTTATGGCTTGAAAGAGTTGCTTCATTGCCAGCCTCTATCAGAATGACATCTACATGTATGACAGACAAAATTCTGGGGGGACTGAGGTAGTGAGAATAAATAAAAATAGAATCAATTCTTGCAGAAAGAAAAGACAATCACACACGGTCACTACCTTTTGCCTCATCTGCAAGCCCAGCTAAACCACAGAACAGACCCTTCCTCAATGACAAAAAACAAAATGATGCATACATGTTTCCCCAGTATTTTTAGGGCAGAGGTTAAATGATACCATACCTCATTATTAGGAAGAATTCAAATACCAAGACAATAAGTGCAGCATAAGAAAATTAACAGAATAGAATAGAATAGAATAGAATAGAATAGAACAGAATAGAATAGGTCTTTTTTTCACAGTGAGTTCTAACCTTCATTACATAGAGCAATGTCTTGCTACTGATGTCAGATGCCTATGGAGAAAATTGGATTGAAAGCAGTGATTGTGGGGAATCCTTCCTGACAGGTTTTTTTGCTGAAGATCAAGGTACTGAGAAGAAAATAAACATTCTCCTTGTCCCATCTGAATCCTTCTCACAGCAAGGGGATGAACTAATCTCTGCCATGCTGACCCATTCTGTGTTGGCTTTTCTTATCTCCCCTATGTTATTAAACCTATCTAAGTCCGTATGGACAGTGCTTGTGGTTTTCTTTTGTGATTCTCTTGAATTAGCCTGTGGTTGTTCTTGCTTAATTTTTAACATATCTTAGATATTTTTTTATCATTTTACTGGATAATGGTAATATAAAGGTCAAATGTCAAATGCTCTGATGAATCTTAGATGTATACTTCATATCTAATACTTTCATAAAGAATTTTTCCTCAAAGACTTTCAGATATCCACCTTTGGTAGATTTCCAGATTTTGTATCCACACACTAAGATGCAAATTATCCCTACTATCCCTCCTTAAAGCAATCTTCTAATGCTTCTTTTCATAATATTGTCAGCTTCTAACTTTTGGATGCTCATTTTGTAATACTAATAACCATTTTTGGTAGAATATGCAAAATATAGCAATCTTCAGTTAGCACAACTGGCATCAGTGGTATTATTCCTATTCTTGGTGAGTACAATGATGAATACAAATAGGCCCAATGCATTTAAGAATAGTTACTTGGGATCCTGTTCTGGACAATTTTCCATTTAATTGTTTCTTTTATGAAGCTTTCAAGACGTCCAGAAATTTTCTATAAGTCTTTCTGATAAGTTGGAAAAAATATAATAATATACTTAATAGGCATGTAGTGAATGAATCTATGAAAATGAAATGAGGCTAGAAGCAGAAATGGAAGCAATCTCACCACTGTACTATAAAAAAAATTACTTACTGTGAGTTCCTTGCTTTATGTTATTATATTGAAAAGAATTAATATATTAAATGTACTTACTGGTAGCTCATTTATAAGTAAATGGTCATCAGCTGTGGTCTATATGGTGGTCTTACATCATTTATTACTCCTGCATCACATCATCCAAATGTACACAGTAAGCAATAAATCATCAATACCTCACTTCTTTACTTCATGGGATCCAAATTATGTAGCTTTTTATTGCATACATACATACATATATATATATATGTGTGTGTATATGTGTATAGATATATATATATATAGAGAGAGATATATATATATATAAAATGCCCAGCCTTTCCAAACCCATCAGAAGTAAACTTATTTCTAATCAGGAAAGATGCACGTATCACTTGGGAGCTGTGCCTACTTCTACATACAGAGTAAGGAATTTGAATAGTATAAGATAAAATAGCAGAAGTTGTTTGTGCATTCAAACTTTGCAGCCTTAGAAATTTGAAGATGAACAGAATTATGCTCAATGTTTAGGTGATGGTTTTGTTTTATTTTATTGGGAATTGTGCTCATGTGTCATGAGAATAGAGAATGGTCAAGATCTCAAATTTTAGAAGAGAAGAGAAGAGAAGAGAAGAGAAGAGAAGAGAAGAGAAGAGAAGAGAAGAGAAGAGAAGAGAAGAGAAGAGAAGAGTGGTGTAAGTTAAGCCTCTCTGAGGTGTAATTTAAGCCTCTCTGAATTTCTGTGGTGATTTTAAAAAGATAGAATTACAGAATGCATTACTACCACAAAGTATCTTCTCCTTGATTTTGTAAGATTTGAAGTGATTGAAAGGAATGGTAAAACTTAATAAAAACAGAGGATTTGTTTTTCAATAAACTGCTTCCTTCAGGAAAGTGAGATGATTAATGACACAGCAGTAAATGCTGAAGATACAGCTTGATATACTTTCTGTAGTGTAAGTCATGTTGGGTTTGTAGTAGGCCTTAGGCTGCCTGTTTAAGTACAGCCATACTTCACCCACAGGCTTGAATGGAAGTTCATTTTACTTACAAATTTAACTAACTTTGTTTCAAACCATAGGGGAAAAAAACCCCAACGTTTAAAAGTTTGTACTATTACCCCTAAACTTATTTTAAAGGTGTCTTTTGATAAGAAAAACCAACCCATTAATCTGAATGACAATTATTACTGCTCTCAAAATGAAACCACTTAAAGAATCTGGGTGTTCTTATGGAAAACTTTAAAACTATTATACTTCAAATTAAATTTGAAGGTATTGCATATTGACTTGCCTTTTTCTTTTCTCCCATCGATTTTAATTACTAGTACATTTGCATGAAAATAGGATCTTTATTTCTTGAAAGCTCATCAGCTCCTGCTGCTTATTCTTGATTGAAGATATCACATGAAAAGGGTTAGATCTTCAGGTGATACAGAAGCAAGAGCAGATGTGCTTAGAAGAAAGGAAGTTCTTTAGGTAAATACTATTTTTAATAATACAGAAGAGGATAAAAAGTGAAAACACATGCTCTAAAAGCAAAATTCCAATAACTCTTCCAGGATATACAGATGTCCCTCCAAACAAAAGAATTTTAAATTTTAAAACTGAACATGAAAAAAACTGAACATGAAAATATAATATGAAACCCTAAAGATTTACTAGACCATTGCTTACTCAAACTTCCTGGCTTGATATGCATGCCCTTACTGTACAAACAGGAAACATGAGACCCAGGCAGACAGGTTCATTTAAACTCTCAAAATAAGATGCTTCCTATAAAAAGTTTCTAATTTTTGATTGTCCGTTCTGAAACAAATGGCTGATTTCTACCTTCGTATTGTAAAAACCAACAGTCAAATGGTTATTTGAAGAAACCATGAGCAGCCAATACTGAATGAACACAAACTATTAAGTAATTATTGGCTTCTCCATATGCAGATCCAGTTGTAACACAGTGGTGCAATTCTTTGAGGGAGTTTGCACCACCACGTGTCTGTGCTTTCAAAGAGAACTGAAGATACTTAACACCATATTTAATATTAGACTCCTTCTTCTTGATAATGTATCTTAATTCCAGCTACCAACAAAACCAAGTATGTGAAAAGAGTAATGAGAGTCTAAACTGTATTTGCAGTATGGGGAAAGCCATCAAAAGCTCCCACACTGCTCTGCTTTAAAAGCGCTATTGTGCTCTACCAAATTTTACTGAATATTAACTGATCTTCAGATAGCTCTGGCTATTTAGATAATAAATGTTTGACAATCACTGCAGTCTGCTTGGGAAGCACCCTGAAGTTCATCACACTCTGGGCACCAGACTGGTGATGAAAGTAAATGAGCTCTTATTCATGAGGTATTCCGAAACCGTGCACAAAAATTTGGCCAGGTAAATGTTTTGGAATGACAAAAGGGCACTAATGATCGCCATGGTCAGATTCCCAGTGTGTGGAGGGTAAACTATGGGCAGTATTGCCTCTCTGATAAAAGAGGGCACCTCTTGGGAAAGGGAAGGGGAAGGGAAACCATGTTGTGTATATAACACAAGCCCTACTAAGAAAACTACAGCTCTGTCAAAGCTCTGAAGTGGTATTTAAACTCATTTCTTCTGGTACAAAAAACAGTACAGAGGCAGATGTAAGGCCCAGAGAGTATTTTACCTTCAGCCAGGAAATATTGACAGCGCACTCAGACACTTGGATTCAAATCTGCAAAACAAATTAATTGCTACTAATAAAAACAAAGCACTGACTCCCTTTTACATTGTTTTCTCCTGTTTAAAAGACAAACATTTGCACACTGCAAGCCTCAAATGGATAAATGCTACCATGAGAACTTATAAGCCATCTGCTAGTTTCCTAATGAAGCCAGTAACTATTATTGTTTACAGTTGAACACCGGGGGTCATGTGTATTTGCTGTAATGAAAGAATCAATGCATCACTGCAGATGCAGAGAGAACTTTTTTTTTCCAGACGGCTAATTATAAATACAATAAAATAGCAAATTAAAAAAAAATCTGTTCATTTCCATAGAGAAATTGTGCTTGGCACACCAATTACAAAACACAGCACTGCTCTGTTTCCTAGTAGTCTCCACCTGACAGGCTCAGCTTACAGAAACAGAATCACAAAAAGTTACTCTTCAACACTTAAAAAATAGCCGATCACCAAGGGGTTCTTAGCCCCTAATTCTCTAATCTTTACAAACCTCCTACATTATTTAATTGCATTGTTTATCTGAATGTAATGATGAAGTGTGCCTTAGCAGATATCTGTTGCTGTTTCACTCTGTTTTTCTTACCCAAAAAAGACACATGATACATGAAAACTTGGTTGAGCTATTAAAAACGTCCTGAAGTTTCCTGGATTTTTTTAAATGTTTGTTGAAGAGAAATTGATACACAGCAGTAATACAATCAGTTTCTGGCTTATGATTTCATCACCCAAACAATAAAATGCTTACAAAATCTGTCAAACTAATTTTAATTCCAAACATTTAGCAAAAACAAAGAAAATTATAAACAACTGGATCTTTGTACATGATGGAATTCTAAATATCACTGAAAACAAACCATTAATTTAAGTTTTATTAATGGCCTTTATTTTCTGTAAAAAGAGTATTTTAATTTCAGGACATTTCCTAAAGCCTATGAATCAAGAGAGCTTACTTGCCTTGCTGAATCAAAACCTGCAAGTGACTCCTCATTACCCTCTGATACCATCAGGGCCACAACACAGCTTTCTTGCAGCTTGTACTTTCCTCATGCCACTTGCAACATACACAGAGCTACACATCTATCATATGGCTAAAATGCAATATAACACAGTGGCTAGATGGGATTCAGTAAACAGGAAACCTGCATTATTGTAGGCCACAAACCAACAAACCCATAGGAAAGAAAGGGAACAAACAATATTCCACTTTTACAATAATAAATATTTGTAGCAGCCTGTACTCAAGGCAGAAATAGAGCAAGATCTCAGCAGGAGAATACTGCTTCTTTTTAAATTTTGTCTTCATATTGCGGCCATGGCCTGGGATAGCTAACACCAGGCAGACCAGAGTGGGAAGAGTTCATTGGTGAGATCAGAGAACCCAGAGGGGCACCACTAAATAGGAAGATTTGTTAGGTCTGACACTTGGGTATGCTGCTGCACTCTGACAATCCCACACATCTCCCGTTCCCTGCTCCCAATCTCACACGCCTGCTTGGATGGATGTCACTGACTGTGTGAGGTGCAAGGCTGGGAATCCCAAGGAGAGGTCCCACTGCAACACCTCGCTGCAGCCCCTCCTTGTCCAATGGTTGCACCCAGTGCCCAGCACATGTGGGCAAACCTGTTGTGTGAACTGCCACATTTTCCTGAGGTATGAACGTACCACAAGCCAGTGGCCTGACGTGCTGGGTTAGGAGAACATGGAGAGACCTCCTTAATATCCAAAGCTTTGCTTTGCTTTGCTTTGGCAGACAGGGCTGAACCCTCCCAGAGAAAATCAGTAAAAAGAGATGAGTGACTGCAGTACAGAAGAGGACAAAGAGAATATAATTGCCCTGGTTTTAGCTGGGATACAGTAAATTTTCTTCCTAGTAGCTGGTACTGTGCTGTATTATGGTTTAGGATGAGAATAATGTTGATAACACAACCGATGTTTTAGTTGCTGCTAAGCAGGGTTTACATTAAGCCATGGAATCTTCAGCTTCTCAGCCCACCCCACCAGTGAGCAGGCTGGGGACAAGAAGCTGGGAGGGGACACAGCTGGTGCAGCTGACTCAAACTGGCCAAAGGGACATGGCACCATGCTCAGTATTTAAACTAGGGGAAACCTGAACAGGGCCACTGCTCAAAACTGGCTGCACATTGATCAGGATGAGGTGAGCAACTGTACTGTTCACCACTTGTTTTGTATATTATTATTATTATGCCCCCTCCTTTTTCTGTCCTATTGAACTGTACTTATCTCAACCTTCCGATTTTACTTTTTTCCCCCCCCTCAGTTCTCTCTCCCATCTACGTGGCAGGAGGTTGGGGAGCAAGTGTCTGTGTGGTGTTTGGTTGCCTGCTTGGTTAAACCATGATGCCACACCCAAAATGGGGCACAAAGGGTTGAGATAATGGCAAACCTGACCAAATTGTGTTAAAAAAAATTATTTTATAAGCATTTATGAAATTGTTTAATAGTTTCTGGTCACAATTTTGACTTATTTCCTCTCAGAGCTGATGTGCTTTTTCTCAGGGTTGTGTTATGTAATGCTTTATTTTGTGTGTATGTTCCCTGTTGTGCTGTTTATCACCTCTGGGGCCTGGATTAAGGGTATAATTTTGTTGTACTTTGTAACACTGTCTTATGATAGGATAAAATTACTGGCCATGAAACAAATCTGGTATTTGTACTCAGCATTACCGTCATCTCAGTACTTTGGGAGCCATCTCAGAACTATTAATTATTAATAATTACACTCTTTAGCTTTTCAACTCAGAGAGGCAATCTATGGGGAACGCAAGGGAGGACACTTTCCCCTGCTCCTCCACCTTCCCTTTCTCCTTCACCTTCCCCTTCTCAAGGCTAGTTAAAACAGCTGTTGAAAATTTTTTATAGCCTCAGGATGTTCAAACCAGCAAGTTCCTGCTGATACATCTCCTACTCTGAATATGTTTTAGGTCATGTTTAAACAACCATTTAAGAACACCATCCAGAGATCTACCCCAAGGCTGGATAGTTATGAGTGGCAGGGTATGGGGATAGTATGAGTAAGTACCTAAGACAGTACAAACCTCCAATGTTTCGGAACTTCACTTCTGAACAAGTGGAAAATACTGAAAAATTAGTCAAGTATTTAGAAAAACGATGCCATCACCCTGACCATTCCAGAGAGACACAAATCACTGCAACATGCTGGGGACTGGCCCAGGCCAAGCAAGGCCTGCTCAGCATTCCTCAGTACCCTCAAGGACTCCACTCAAGAGAGAGGACAGAGTGACTACACACCATGGGTCACCCTGTGGTTTTATCTGCATGAACATGGAGAGGACAGGAGGAAAACTAATCTCAACCCTTGAAGGACACATATGTGAGTTGCAAGAGTGCTCAGTACATAAACTAGGGGGGAAGCTGGCCAGGGACCACTGCTTAGGAACTGTCCGGGCATCTGTCAGTGGGTGGTGGGCAATTGCATTGTGCACCGCTTGTTTTGCATATTCCAATTCTCCGTCTATTATCATCATCATCATCATCATCATCAATTATTCCTTTCTTTTCTGTTCTATTAAATTTGCTTTATCTCAACCCATGAATTTTTATTTTTTGTCCCCCCAGCTCTCTTCCCCATTTCAGTGGTAGGGGCACAGTGAGCAAAGAGCTGTGTGGTGCTCAGCTGCCTGCCAGATTAAAGCACAACAATAATTCAATTTCAGTCCCTACTCTGACATTTCCATCTGTGTGGACTTAAGTGAATAACTTCATTTATATGTCTTAAGTCTCTATTTCACAATGTCTGAGATAATACTTTCTTCCCCAGACCATAGGCAAATGTCTATGAATATACTTCCCCAAATTACAGGGGAGTTAGTTGCAAGAATTAATTAGTTAATGTTTGCAAAGTGCTTTGAAGGCAGAAAGCACTCTATAAATGCTAATTATTAAATCAAAGGTTTATCTGACTTTATTACCAAAACACTAATAAAGTAAGTTACATAGCTGTTGCAGGTTGGAAAAAGCACTTTTTCTGTCTAAAAGATATAAAGGTTTTAATTAGCAAATGTTTTGAAAGCATTTTGCCGAGGGAAAAAAATGCTAACTTAATACAGGTTTTCCCTAATGTAAATAGCTACAAAATATGAACTCCCGGATGCTACTGTAACTTCTGCATATATTATCTAAAGTTTTGTCCCATGGCAACAATATTTTCATTTGAAGTGCAGTTTTTGTAATATTTATGAAAAAAAATCATGCTTTTGTTTGTCAAATAAATGTTTGGATGCAGCAAGAGATTAAAGGAATCATTCTTAGCAGAGAATAGCAAAATCTAATGTATTGTCAAATTATACATATATACACTTACCATTATTTTTGCTATTTAACTTAAAATTGCATTTTGCTAAGTTTCCAAGCTTCTGCTGGTTTACAAGGCTCAGCTCTTCCAAATGCTGTACTGTGCCTGTACATATGTGACCTATTATCTATATGTGATCTTAAAATCTGAGCATGCAAACAGATTTGAAATTTTTCTACAGTTAGAAAGACTGAATTCAGAAAGTGCCTCAAGCTTTCTGAAACACTGTAGATCTCTAGCTATGCACAGTTTGATCCTTCCAGGAGAAACCGTTTGCTGACGTGCTTGTAACACTTGTTTCCCCTCTGGAGGTAATAACATAAACCTGGGTATAATATGTTGATTTACTGAGTATAATAATTAATGTATTAACATAATTGGTTCTGACTCATCCCCTTCCTACATACATTTTAGACATAAACTTGCTTTTAGAGCCTTCCAAAGTATTATTATTATTAATATTATTATAAATTCAAAATTATCAGATAGTGATCAGTATTTCTCAAGTGTGTGGGCTAGTGGTTTGAAAAGAATTTTGACAGTAGATCATGATAGGCTTAATCCCTGTTGTAATGTCTGCCTGTGGCTGTAGAAAATCAGGAACCTTGAGACATAAGAAAAGTCCTATTAGTCTGCTTTGCTGAAAGAGGAGAAGCGTGACAGAATCCTCCCTACTTAAAGCTCTGCTGATTGTGGGAGCCTAAGGATGCAGCGAGCCAGGCCCGTTCAGTGAAGCAATGCAGCCTGGCGGCTGGGGCCCATTTCTACAGCCCAGGAGACAAAACGCCTCCTGCAGATCCCAGTGCTCGCAGCAGGAAGGAGCGGTCCAGGTGCTGCTCCTACAGAAACCAAGGGAGTCTGCTGCTTTCCAGTGCCACAGACTGGGGGCTCCAAAACACCCCTGGGGAAGGTGGTAGTATGTGTTCATTAATTTGAGCCATAAATCACAACTTCATACAGGAGAAAAACGTCCAGAAGATGATATGTTACAGTGAAGGGTTATGTCCATTTCTATGCTCTTGCTACGGCTCTTCCAGGCAGATGGGGAGTTGGAGCAGGAATGCTAAACCTTTATCCTGCATCGTTTTGTCAAGCTGTCCCTGAAGGAAAGACCACTGAGATTTTCTGGAAAGAAGCAGGGTTCAGGGCTGGGGACAGGAAGGACCATCTAGGAATAGATGGGAAATAAAAAGTGTCCAGGAGATTTGTCAAAATATTAAAGGAGCCCTCAGCAAAAGAAACACAAGATTACAGAATTTTTCTAAGCCCAGGTTTTTTTCAGTATGTTTTCTTGGGTTGCAAATTTATTTAATAAACTAAAAATTATTACATCTTCATTAAACAATTCTAGACTAACTAATAAACGGTCCAAATTATTTTTTGTTTAGTAAAAAAATACACATTGTGAAATAAAGTGTCAATGACATAAAGCAAGACCAGTAGGGCTGAAGTAAGGTCTTAATGATATTTTTGTTTTTATCACTAGAACTATTAGCCTCTATTTCAAAAAAATCACAGAAAATGAAGGGGCCTTTCTGGAGAAAGTTTATGGATTTTAAGATTAGTGGATGGTGTTAGGATTATACTAAAAATTCTGGAGAAAGAATAGGTATCCTTTTTGAAAACTATTTTTAATACTAAAATAATTAAATCAAAATGAACTCAAGCAAAATAAAGGTACATACAAATCCGTGCTTGGAAAGCCCTAAAATGTATCTCAGCTTCCTCGGAATAATTCTGATGGCCTCAGAGCTCAAAAAACCAGGTCTACTTTGAGTCCTGTATTTTGACATTTTGTAGTTTAGTTTTGCACATTCTGGTATCACAGGCGGTATTGGTCCATTCAAGGATAGCAACAACAGAATTAGACATAATGTAGAAAAAAGAAGCAGACATGGTCAAGAAATACTTCTGTCTTGTAGCTGGGCAAAAAGCACATTAAATATTAATACATGATACTAATACAATACTTCCTGTTCTGACAATAAATTGTGAAAAAGCAGGAGATGGCACTGGAATGGGCTGAACTTTGGAATATGATGCCAAAAGTAAACAATAGGAGTTCAATAGGAAAAAAAAAATTGTGTTATCTAGAGAGCAAGTATGCAGGTTATCAGTAGAGGAGGGCGGGAATCTCTCAGAAGAGCTTCAGTCACAGCAGCAATTCTTGGACACAAGTTCTTCCCAATGAGGTGCTGTAACAGAAGGAGTTAATTCAGTCTATAGCAAAAATAAAATGGAAACTGTAGCAGAGGTGGACAGATGCTACATATCTCTGTAGCTGGCATTAGCACGACTACTGATAAGGAATTATTTCTATTTCTGACATTTCAAAGAGAAAAGAGCACCTTTAATTGGAGTGGAGTCAGAAGAGAGAAATGAAAATTATTAAGTGACTGGGAAGTGGGCTTTACAGTGAAAATTTACCAAAGAAGAGATTAAGAAGTTATTTGATCATATTAGGTACACTCGCAAAAATAGAAATATTCATTTCTACTTTTTCAGGATGAGATTTAAACACATTTGATAAAATACAAGAGTGAAGAATTCTGAGATGGAAATGCTATAGGTTATGCTTAATTCTCATACATATAAACTAAAAGAGATCCTGAAGAGGATGCAAAAATCTCCTGCTTGACTTGCTTCAATTAAAAATTCCACACTTACTAACACTCAGCACTTTGGGTTCTCTGGAATCATTTGAAGGCAACCTTCCTATTTGGTTTGGTATTCCATTGTCCCTGCTTAGTTTAGCAACATAGTTGTCTTCCTGCTTGCTATTTGTGTGCTTTCAAGAAAGCCTGCCCCTGTGACTTGTCCCAGAACAATTTGCTCACAATTTGCACACACTAAAAATACGAGCAAGACTAACTACACATCGAGATAATCTCACATTTCAGAAATCATGTGTAACAATCCATGTAGATTGTATCCCAGCATCGGTCAGGAAAAGCAAGGCTTTGCAGAGATGAAGAAGCCCCGTCATACCCTGAAACTGACACTGGTTGTCCCGTGCCCAGGTTGGATGCCATTGGGAATACGGGATCAGGTTAACAATTGAAATCATTGGACTAACAGGACTTCACTTGGTCCTACAGAAGTATCAACTGTCAGGTACAGCAGCAGAGAAAACAAAGGTTTAACATGCTCATTACACTTTGTCTTCCATCCATCATAACTTGGTTTTGTTTTATTTTCTTTTGCTCTTTCTTAGTTTTCTGCAGGTCCTTCAGTATTTGACATGGTTTCAAAAAATATGACATAACATCATAATTGTTCTGTCATGATGGTTTTGTGTATTTAAACATATGAATACTCTCTAAATAAGTGAAAGGTTATGAAAAAGAATTTTAGCTCTGCAGACTGTTTGGTTTTTTTAAATTTTACTTTGATTTGGATACATCATGGTTCACTGCAAGCTCACCAGAGTGAGTTTAATGGATTAGAATATATTATTAAAATGAGACTGTTGGAGAAGTATATTTCACAGATGTGGAATACTGTGAATGGAGGTTAAACTCTTCTGCACTAAAAGGTAGTGTACCACTACTTTTTCTTTCTTGCCTTACAGGATAACGGGCAGGAGCAGCACTGCAAGTTCACTACAGTGGAAAAGTTTCATCTATTTTCAGTTTTTCTTCATTTATATTGATACATCAAAAAAGGACTCTTAAAGATAAATACATAAAATCATTATTCTTTCATGTGGTATTATGGACACAAAATATGCATATATGTGCTTTTGAGATTTTTACAATATTATTTTTGAGATTTTTCTTTTTCTGAAACATGATTGCCTTTAAGGATTTACTTGATTAAAGAAAATCTCTTTTCATAAACAACTCATTATCTTCTTCTTCCTTGCCTCAGGGTATTTCTTTGCCTCCTCTTCCCAAAATAAAATAAAAGCTTGTGTTAGCTTGCCCATGATCTTTGAAAAACATCTAAAATTTAAAAAATCTGTATTTAATTGAAGAGATCTTTGCTTTCTCTTAACAGCATCTTGGCTACTGTTACAAGCTACATCACACCTCAGTGATGTTACATGCAGCTTGAAAACATCTCATCCCCTGAAAACGGTGTAGAAAGCACACCAATTTCAGGGGTGTCAGAAGCCCTCCATCTCCAGTTGCTGCTTCTTAGAGTCATAGAATAAGCTGAGTTTGAAGGGACACACAAGGATCATTGACTCCAGCTCCTGACCCTATGCAGGACAATCCCAAGAATCACATTATGCATCTGAGGGCGTTGCCCAAACACTTCCTGAACTCTATGGAACCACAGAACCTTCTTCCAGCTCTCACAGGATAAAACTGCTAGCGTGACTGTTGGTGCCGTTTTGAGGCCACTGCAGGATGTGCAGCCTATTCTCCTTCATGCAGATCTCTTCCCAAGCAGAACCAGGCTAAGCACGCCCGTT
Organism: Pardalotus punctatus; assembly: GCA_013400915.1. Classification (NCBI taxonomy): domain Eukaryota; kingdom Metazoa; phylum Chordata; class Aves; order Passeriformes; family Pardalotidae; genus Pardalotus; species Pardalotus punctatus. The sequence continues at coordinate 65,066 of VZTX01007406.1, read as the reverse complement.
TTGGCTTTGACCCTCTTTTTCTGGCTGAGTGAAAGGCAGTTTGAATGGTAACTCCAGCCACTGACTCTAACAGCAGATGTCACTGTTGGCAGCGTGGTCCCTTCCTGCCTGCGCACAGCAACAGGTAGAGAGAGACACAGCCACCTACAAGTCCCTTCCAAGAAGTGGGGGTGTGGGGATCATCCAGAGAAGGGAGCGGCACGGTCGGTATAGGTATTACAGTACACATGGAGGAGCACAGTGATCATCAGTGATATATCAAAAATTACCATGAATCTTGGTTTGAGTATAGGGGGTGAAACTAGATGGAAGCTGCACCTCATTCTACTACTTTTTGAAGATATGCTCCATATTATTTCCTTGGAGTGGAAGGCCTAATTCTGCAATCTAAAAGAAATGTCCAGACTTACTGTTTCTGCATCCCTGGGGTGGGAAGTGTGCTGTTGCATAAGAGTATTGTACTTCTTCCACATTTATGTTTTGGAAAAAAGGTGTCAATGTTAGGTGATCAGAGAGTTTCTGAACTAGTATTTGAAAACACCGTTTTCTTCTTTATATTAATCCCCTGACTTTTATTTGTTTCAATTGCTGAAGGTGGCATATTGAATTGTACAGTCATGTATCAATGCTTCTGTAGAAGAACCAAGGTCTTTTATGAGTGATGATGTTCACAACACCACCGACAGCTGCAGAGACCACAATCTTGAGACAGTTTATCACTTGTTCTGATTGTCTACTGAGACTAAAGGGAAAGCACCACTGATTCCAAACATCAAGTCACTTGCAGAGCCACCTCTGGCCTACAGTTCAAGAAGCCAGTTTACAGTTCAGCAGTTTCTTTGACTTGGTATGTTTGAATTATGTAGCAAGCTTTTGTGCCCTTTAAAGATGTGGAGAAATGGGCAAATGGGAATCTCATGAAGTTGTTGATACAAGGTGATTGAGGAAGGTGATCCTTGCCCTCCAATCGGCAGTGATGAGGCCACATCTGGCATGCTGGGTCCAGTTCTGAGCTTCCCTGTGCAAGGGTCCAGAAAAGCACCACCCAAGGATGATTAAGGGACTGGAGTACGTTACATATCAGTAAAGGCTGAGAGAGTGGGACTGTTGAGCCTGGTGAAGAGAAGGCTCAGCTGTATCTCATGAATATATATAAATACCTGAAGGGAAGATGCAAAAAGGATGGAGCCAGGCTTTTCAGTGGTGCTCAGTGACAGGAGCAGAGGCAATGGGTACAAACTGAGATAAGGAGTTTCCCTCTGAACATCATGAAACACCTTTTTCCTTTGAGGGTGACCAAGCAGTGGAGCAGGTTGCCCTGAGAGGCTGAGGAACCTCCATCTTTGGAGATTCATCCTTACTAAAAAAAATGCCTGGACATGATCCTGGGCAATCATCTCTAGGTGGTCCTGTGTAATCAGGTTGAACAGGATGACCTCCAGATGACACCCTTCTAACCTCCCTCATCCTGTAACCCTGTGATTCCTTTGGTATAAGCATCAACTATATATCCTTTTCTTTTCACCTTTACAGAATGCCTGAATATCAGCAACAGCTCTAACATTTCATACTCCAATGATTATGCATTATTTAATACTTAAACTTTGCAGACTTTGCCTAGATTCAAAATATTTTTTAAATTCTTGTTCAGTGTAATCTCTTTATGCTGTTGGAGGCCACTTCTTAATTAGTGTGTTTCATTTATGAACACACAAGTACACCTAACTAAAATTTATGCTTTTGTTATGTTTTTCCACAAAGATATTCAAAGGAGAGAACTGCTGAAATATTGCTATGTGTCTTATATGTGGACACAAGCATTTCATAACACATGCTTGACCATATGGAATAGATAACTTTTATACATATTTTAGCTGGGAATGTGATACCAAAAAAAGGAATTTTTTAATGAATTATAATGTTTTCCTGGTGATAAGAAAGCTTGTCCCAAGCATTTATAAGACTACATATTGAAATAATAAAAAATGACATAATTCAGTTCAACAGATTCAGTTCAGGAGCTGGAAGCACCCAACATTCTAATACCTATCCTATTTCACACAGGTATTTTTTATTCCATCATGTCACTTAACACGATTCTTTTTTTGATGTCCACTGCAAAGTGGACATAATAGTATCATGCTGTGTTCTTCAAATTGTTTCAGTCCTCCAAAAAGTGCAAACATTGGGATTCTGGGTTTTGGATAACCAGACTAGAAAGAAAATTGCCATGGAATGATTCATACAACTCAGCAACATCTCTATCAGTCTGGAAGTGCTAAATCTTGGTATTGATGAATCAGTGCAATTTTTGCTATAAATCTGCACAGACTGATTTTATTTTTGTGGCATGGTTTTTAGCCTCACTTAGCAATAAGATAGGATTGAGGTTCCTTTGTTGTTGGCTGGGCCAGACATTAAAATAATTAGGATTCATGCAAAGAATCTGTATTTTTTGAGAGGAAAGAATAGATGAAAAGTGGGTAAAGGACAAAAGAAGCACTTTTTTCATGTTAGAGTTTGGTAAGTCCACACTTCTTTGTATTTAAAATATAATTTTTCATTTGTTAGAAGAAAGGTTCCCTAAGCCTTTCTATCAGTCATAGCATCATTTTTGCTTTCGTAATGCAGGTGTTAAATACTCCATGAGTCCAGCTGACTTCAGTCACTGCATGGTGTTTCTGAAAGTACATGGATGACACAGAGAAGAAATGTACTTCAGGATGCTATTCCTAAAACATTACTTGCTTCATCTGTTTCTCTGCTTAGGCAGACACTACTCTGCTTAGACGTACACTATGTGCTTTCTTCTGGCTGTAGTGCGAGCACTTACTCCTTGCACCAGTGGAGAGGGACTGTTAAAAACTCTCTAAACCTGTGAACTTGAATACTAGTTGATAAAGCATCTTAAATACTTGAATAAATTAACTGCTGTTCATTGCCAAAGGAGCTGTTATTGAGAAATTCCTCCAATCTTCCCTTCATGCCAATGAGCAGTAACCCTCTATTGCTGGCCAGCTTCTTTCTTACACGTGGCCAAAAGAGAAGACCAGGCTCCTGGGACCCTTCTTGGCTAACCAGACATGCTTTGTGGTTTTCCAAAGCCATTAGACAGCAGTGAATAGACAGTGTAATTCCATAGATATGATGAAACATAGGAAACCTAAATGTGTGCTCGAGCATCAGAAATACACCAAAAATACAGCGAGACTGTTACTGTGGAAGATGTAATGCCAAGATGGCATCAAGAATTTTTTGGGAGTGTGCATCAGACACTAATTTGGACCTCATCAATCCTAGGGGTTTTGGAACAACCAAAATTCTCTATCTTCTTTTTCCTTTGTCCACAGAAATTTCAGCAATATGAATCAGACTTAACAGAATTGAATGTTAAGTCAGTTTAATGAGTGGCTTGGGGTGAGTTTGAGAAAATTTTACCATGAAAACATTGCTCACATTTCCATAGCTCACTTTGAGGCAAAGCTCGTATCACATAATTTCCATTCTAATTTTTTTTTTCCTACTCTGATCTTTTAATCAGGCTAACAATAATTTAAAATCATTCTCTGTGCTTACTTTCAGGTTTATAGTATGTCTTGACTCAAAACATGCAATTGCTCAGTACTTTCTCCTATGCATGCCTGAAAGCAAAAAAAGAAGCCAAAATTCTGGGGAAAAAAGCTAGTAAATATTCATTTGAAGCAGAACCTGGTATAGTCTTTTTCACTCATACTCTGGGAAATCTTTGTAGAACTGTCTAAGCAGCAAGCTGTCCAATTGAATCTAAGTGGAGAGAGCAGGCGTTGGAATAACAAGAAAAGCTGGATGAGCATAAACATTATCTGGCTCCATCAATTCTGCAGAGCTTCATCATAAATTCAACCAGAAACAATATTATTCAAAGATCTTTTACTTTCAAATGTATACATGCAACAGAAGCTGACAACAGTAAAAGCAGCACTCCTCCTCCTTTCCTCCCTCATGCATGTACAGTTTTACTTTACAACACTTTTTAAACACTTTTAAAAACTAAAAATCTCACTGAATAAGGGAGAATATTTTGGTGTGGGCTTTTTTCTTTGAAAATATAGTTGTCAGATAAAATTCACAGTTGTTAAATAAACAAATATTTATAATGCTAAAGATACTGATCATTTTTTAGAGTTCTACAGTAGCTACATGTGACAGAAGTCAGACTCATAGTACATATGTGGTGGTTTAAGTGTTTAAAAAAATCACAACATAACCAGTATACATTTTCAAACATTTTTGTCAGATGCTTCTACAAATTAATTCTGTAACCATACTTCATAATTCATTCTGTGTGGAAGAAGTGAAAGCTGAACTGTGGAGATTTTCAGGGAGCCTACTGCAGCTCCTGCTTCAAAGTCATTTGTGGATAGTACAAGTTAGCGCTGTAACAGCTGTAAATTTCACCAGGGATGACACTCTAGCAGATCATCAAATTAAGGGAGTCTCCTATTAGGAAAGGACAAGGTACAAACACACCTTTTTTTGATCACAGTCAGTGCCAGGAACAGACTTACTGTGAAAGAAGAAGCAAGCAGAGAGTATCAGGAGATTAACTACATTAGTAAAGACTGGAGTGGGTATGTTTCTTGTTATGTGACAGGATACAAGTATATGCCTTTGAAGACCTCCTTTCTGGATACAGCCATTTTCACACTTGTGCTCTGAATTTTCACATAGACGTTTTTTCTTCTAGTTGACACAAAATACTTGTGATTCTAATTCCCTTCAGCTCAACGCTTTAGCTATGTACAACTGACCATGGGAATTTCTTCAGGCCAGTTACACATGCATATGCAAAGCAAAAAATAAGAATGGTTAGCTCCTTTTCATTGATTATATCTTGTTATTTATCACACTTACTGATAGGTACTTAAGTCATGCCATAGTTACATTGTTCCACGCTTTTGGATACTTCCTTCATATGCACCCCTCTGTGTTTTGGATAAAGCATGCTTCCATCTTCTGAACTATGCTATCTTATGCAATTGAGCCAAACAATCTGTGGTATGCTGTCAGCTGACAATGTCAGCACAACATGCTAGGCAGGTTATCAGTTGAGATGCAGGAGGTATGCTTGATAAACTACCTTTAGTTAGAATTTATAGTGTATTTTAGGCTAAAAAGAATCATTACGAACATCTGTTCTGCCTTCCTGTATTAGACATATGGAAAAATATTAAAGAGTAGTGGAAGAAATTATTTTCTACTAGTCCAAATTGCAAAAGGATAAAACCTGAAGAAGATAACTGGATCCTGTTTTGTACTATAGCAGTCCTTCAAAAAGCCATGTGTTCTCACTGACAATATTAAAGGTCTATTTACACAAATAACACCTACTTTTTGTCTGTCTGACTTCAAATACTGTCATGCCTAAGTAGTCCTAACCTGGCATTCTGGACTGTAGATTCTCACTATGGATGCAAACACAATTAAATACTCAAACAATGGAAAACAGAGGGAGGAAGGGGAAAGCCTAACACCATGCAACAATTTATACTTCAGTGCGAGCACATCTGTATATACACACACAAGCATATATATAAAAATTAGACAATTATGCAATGATTTTAGTGTATTTATTTCTAAAATGTAAGAACTGCAATTTCCATTTATTTGTGCAAATTAAAATATTGATGTCTTCTGATGAGCAGCATTACATTGGTAAAGATGGTTATAAATCAGATCCACATCCATGTGGATCTCATCTGACCAATAATCAAAGATGTGGGTCTGGATGCCTTGGTGACAGAGAGTAGGAATTGAGTATTACCTCAGGTGCCATGACTACTTTCAAAGGAAGTATTGACACAAATGATCTTTCAGTTTTGTCTTGGTATTGCAGATTTTCTAATCTTATGCTTTCTTTTATGTGGATTATTTAGAGACTAGGAGTACAAGAGTGTTGCTGTACAACAGGCCTGCTTTTTCAGGATGAAAAAGGCTGTATTGTTATAAAAGCTCCTGGTTAATGGCAAAGATAAGTAACTGGCAGCTGGTTTCAGAAAGAAAAGTATATCCTCTATAGCTTTTTATCAGCTTACATAACAAAATATCTTATTGATAATGCAAACTGAACTTTAGAAGGGATAAGGAAATTCAGTTTATCCTGTCCGACAACTGCCACATGTAGTTTCTCACTGTAGGATGACATCTATAAACAAATTATAAAACTTAGTAGATTGTTTAAAAGAACATGAATTAAATGTTTAGTAAATGTGGGGATTTTTTTTTCACTGATGCACAAGAAAACTGGCCCTTATAAACCAATCAGCTCACTGAAATGTAATATTCTCAATGAAAATAAATGCATCTGTCTCTTTAATAGGCAATGATCCTGCTGCATTCCCTAAGTGGCTCCACTCTTATGGATATTCAGAAGTTAGGACAGCTCAGGTTTTTTCCACTGTTAACTACCAGGACCTTACTTCATGTATGTAGTTCCACTGCACATTACCTTAAAACAACAGATGTCAAAATCTTCAAGAGAGTCTGGACAAGGGAGGCATATGGGTCATTTGGAGACAAGGTTACAGAATAAAATAAGTAGAATGGCTAAAATAATACAGATCTTATCTGTACCAGCTTGGCAATTATCTAAATTAAAATAGTATCATCTTGCTGGTCCATTTTTCTATTTAGCAGCAGATCCAACAGTAGGACTTAGATAGCTGTAAATTAGTTACTTCAATGCTTGTCAGATATGTGACCTCTGAAGCGGAATCCAAAACCTTGTTATGCACCGAACAAGTCCAGTACTTAATAAGTGTAAATTGCCTCAGAAGAATAATTCATATAGCTGAATACTGGAAAGCTACAATGGAGAAGACAAAGTGACAAAAAAAAAAAAAAAAAGAAAAAAAAAGAAAAAAAGGGGGACAGCTCTGGGTTTAAGATTTCCTCTCCCCGGAAAATCTTGTTACTTAAAGCCAGGAACTTTAAATGAAAAGAAATAAAACATTCTAGGAAACAGGGACTTGAATGACCTAGGAGTCCTAGCCGCTAAACTAAAAGAGTCATATTCCCCCATAGATGCTCTACTTCTGGTGCCAGATCTTGGGAATCAGATACACATGCAAATTAATAGAGCTCATTAAATTACCTTCTATCAGCTGAACCATGGTAACCAGCCTGGGGTACTCTTCTCCTGTGGCAAATGAGAGATAAACACTCAGTAACTCGCACCTGGTTTCTATACTTAATGTGAGCAGCTGCTTGCTTTTCAGGCCACAACAGTCCAGGGCACACACGGTGTACACATATTCTTCACTGGTGCTTCTGTTAAAAAAAACAAAACAACAAACAACAAATATACAAAAACAAAACCAAAGACACTAGGTTTAGGTACTTCCATGCTTAAAGAGGGGTTCCCTTTTGTATTAAAATTTTGAACTCAAGTATTTTAAATATCGAGGTCCTTTTCAGGAACCCTTGAGCCTTACTGGAGTTTAGCAAGAGTTCACAAGGATGTGAAGTGAGCTTAGCGGGAGCTGAAGGGCTCGCAGACAGAACTCGACACCGCCCCGACTCAGGGCACGGAGGCAGTGGGAAAGCTGCCTTTTGCCGGGCACGTTCCCCGCGCTCCCAGGGCCGGGACATGCCCCGCGACAAAGTCTCCTGCGCCACCCGAGGCAGGGCCGCGGCAAGTTCGGAAAGAATGGGACGCGCCGGTGTCCGTCATGCCGGGGCGCTGCTGTCCCCCGCGGGGCGGCGGTGACCGCGGG
>VZTX01007406.1:35436-57248 GCA_013400915.1 Pardalotus punctatus | reverse complement strand
CGCGGCCGCCCGGGGCTCAGCCGGGCTCCCCGCGCCCAGACGGCAGCTGGGCTCCGCCGGCAGCCCTGACCCGCTGCCGCGGCGCGGGCGAGGCGGCAGCCCGGGCATGGTGGACTGAGACCCGGCCGCGCCAGAGGGCTTCCCTGGGCTCCCGCGAGCCCCCTCTCCCGGCCCCTTCCCCGGCCCGGGTCGGGGTTTTTCCCGCTTCCCGTCTTTCTTTCTGTCCCTATGGAGCAGCTACCCCCGGCGCCCGACCATGCCTAGGAAAGCAGGGAATGGGCAGCTTCCCTTACCCGATGGCTGGGAGGAGGCGAGGGATTACGACGGCAAAGTCTTCTACATCGACCACAACACCAAGCAGACCAGCTGGATCGACCCCCGGGACAGGTGGTGCGCGGGCAGCGAGACGGCGAGGCCCGGGCGGGGGTGGGCTCAGAGCGGCGCCACCGGGGCAGCACCGGCGCGGAGGGACGGGCGGGGGACGCCGGGGGGTCCCCTCTCGGGACTGGGACCGGGGGGGCGGGAGAAGCCCCTGCTTGCAGCCGGGCACACCGTGCCCTCCTTCCCAGCGGCACGGGTACAGCCTTGTTCCTAAGCCCGTGGTGTGAGTTGGTGTTGGGGCGGAGAGGGGGAGGGAGGGAGAAGCTTGTAGACTTCCTCTTGGAGCGGCTGGGGGTCGCTGGCATTTGGGGAGTTCCCGACGGCTACCAAAGTTCGCGAGTCCCTCCCGAACTGGAGGCGCTGGCTCCGCGCCTTCTCTCTCCCCCGGGCGCTGCAGAGCGGGGCCGCCTCCCTCCCTCCCTCCTGGCTGGCGGAGCATCCCGGGCGCCGGGCCCTGCCGTGTGCCCCCCGCTGCCCCGGCCCGCCCGGAGCGGTGTGCGGGGCTGCGGGGAAGGAGCCGGGGCTGCCGGAGGCCTCGTGCGCTCGCTAGGCCTCAGCAAGCCCAAATCCGCTCAGCCCCCGCCAGCCGGAGCCCGGCGTGTTTGCTGCCCCTCCCGGGGCCGAGCTCTGTAAAACTCCTGTGGAAGTGCTCCGGCCAGCGAGGTACCCTGTGCCAAGGCTGTTCGCTCCGGAGTCCCCAGGGCAGGTCTGCCGGCTGGACAGGGATGCTGGCTCTGTGGGTCGGCTTCAATGACTGTTTTTAGTAGCTGTATCACAGGCGCACAAGGTAACTGTTGCAAAACGTATGTTTTGTCCGAAGTGGTGCTGAAAAGTAATTAAACCCCAAAACTTTGCGTGCATGATAAAATGTGGTGTTGCAATTTAAAACAGTGCAGTCTTATAATAAGAAAAAACTTTTAGAAGGCATTATAAATTTATGGAACAAGCAGCACTGAATTATAAATGAAGGCCTTGGTTTATATTTCTCGGGTGAAATTAGAAAAGGTAGTTGTGACAGAGCTTGCTGGCTGTAAGTTGCACTGGAAAGTTTTGACGAGCATCATGTGCTGTGTAAGGCCTACTGCTCAGCCTTACTTGCTATAACAGCAAATTCCAGTAATGGCAAACTTCATGCTTAAATTCCTCTGTACTTCACAATATGTTAATTACCTTGTAAATATTAGTGAGGTGATAAGGTATACAGGACAATGTTATTTATTACACTAAAACTTCTCGGGTGTTTTTTTGTTTTTTTTTTTTAAATAAAACTTCTGGTTTTACTGACACTAGAAATAGTGGACATGAAGTTTTGTTTAGTTTTAGACCTTAAATGTGTGTTTTCAATGCAGAAAATAGTATGATTGAGGTAAAGCAAAATGTCATATGGAGTGTACTTGTTATAATACTGCCTCAATGAGTATACTACTAATTTAATTTTTTAATATATTCTGTAGTCCTGAAAAGTTCAAAAGTATTCATATTTGATGGTAAAATTTGAGTCTTCACTCTCATTAGCAGAGTAGACAGTGAAGGAACATTTGTGTGTTTGCCATCCTATAGGGATAGGATAAATATTGTTTCAGTAATATCTTACAGGTGAAAGAAAAACCAGGTCCTGAGACTTTACTTCCTTAGTTCTCATTACAGTTTATAAAGACCTTTTTCAGAAGAGTGGTGTTTGAAATAATTGCTAACTTGTGTTAGTCATGCAAAACAAACCAAAAAGGATTTTGCCCTAGGTACTTAAGAGAATCCATGCTTTAGTGTACATGGCTCAGCTGTGAAGCTGAATTACTTGCACAGAGGAGAGACTGACAAGCTCATTTCATGTGCAACTTGCAGTATTTGTATTTACAATATCTCTATTTGCAGTCTGTATTTATGTTGGTGACCTGTTTTGGAAAAACTAATAAGAAATTCGTGAAAGTCTTGTGATGATTTTGCTTGCTTTAGATTCAATTTTATCTTCCAGGTATTTAGAGAATTTACATTTGGAAACCATACAGGACTGTGAGACATTAGCTGTATGTTTGTAAGTTGCCAGGTGTATTTGAGCGCAGTTAGGAACTTCTTTGTTGCTGGCTTAAAATATTCACATCTAGAAATAAGAGGACAGTTGAAAATACCATATTTGAAAGCTTCTTGGAAGATTGTGGTTGTGGTTGTTGGTTATTTTAATATTTTTTCTCATGTTCTTTTCTAGACTGTTCTGATAGTACATGTATTTGTTACTGCTTAGATGGCGCAGGTCTGTTAATATAATTATGGCCTTGTGTACAGCTGTGTGGAAAAAAAAGCTTACATCAGCTTCAAGCCTGGGGCTCAGTTTTCAGTTTTGCCCACTTTATGTATCTGAATAATCCCACTGATGTTAGAGAATCTCACACTTTCAAGGGCAGTAGTGACTTAATTTGTGTTTTAGGAGTGTTGTGGAAGCTCAAGGGTTTTTAATGTTTTGCACTGTTCAACAGTGATTTTTCTCTCCAAACAATGTTCTGTACTGGTTTGTTTTGAAGGCTGGTGGCCCAAAAGAGAGGGCACTTTAAGATGTATAATGAGAAAGAGAAACATAAAGGCAAGAATGTGAGAGTTGTAGTAACATTTTTGCTCACTAAATGTATAGATGTGATTTCTTTGTTTATGACTCCCTCAAGCTACAGCAAACTGAGAACTTGCTGGTCATGACAGTTTTTCTGGAACTGGCTTACTGTAAGAAGGGAAATAGCCCAAAGTATCAATTGTGTCCTGCTATTACCTGACAATAATATAAAAAGACAACTTTAGACTGAAGAGGATGAAGCAGATGAAAAGGGGAGAAGGGCTTAGAGGAATGCATACTTTTTTTTGAAGTTCCCTTGAAACTCCAGTTCTTGGGATACTGAGTTATGGTAAGGTATTGATTTGGGGTTTTTTTTTTCTGACAGTCAGTTAATAGGGACTTGGGATGGGACAGGAATTTGAAAAGGAAAATTTTCCTTTTTTTTCCCTCATTCAACACATTTTAAGGAGGCATCATGCTATATTCCTTAGTGGAACCAACAGAGTAAGACACCAACAAGGAGTGAAATGGGAGATAGGAATCTCAGTCACCTGAATTTTTGCAGCAGTTGGATGATGCTTGGTTTTCTTACCATGAATGCAGGGCTTCTCATATCTTGGTTCCTACACAAGAAATAGTCTAGTGCATACTGCTGATCACCACTGACTCAAAACAGATGATATTTTTAATAGCTTGTCTAAAATGAATTCAACATCACAAATCGTGAAACTGCAAGTGATCTTCATTTAAATATTTTTCTGCAGTCCTGTCTCACTCCTGTCAGTGGTAAGGAATGAGCTGCTATGAAAACAAAACTATCCTTTCTGTTCTCACTTTGCTTTCCACTGACGACTAAAATCTGTTTAAAATACATTTGTACATTTGAAATAGTTTATATTATACTTTTGCTAAAATGCTTCTAGAGTACTTGCTCACTGTATAACCAAGTGCTTGACAAGCATCAGATGTGTAGAAACCAGAGAACTTTATGAGTTAAGAGATTGTGAAAGAGTTTTCTTTGTGAATAGGGAATGCAGTTTCCATTGCTGCTTTCATCTTTTGGGGAGGTGGAAACACTACAATTTTTAGCATGGGGTTTTGTGACTTGTGCTAGATTTGTCTGAATGAGAACATTTACTAGATTTCAGCAATTAAATGTTGCTTGCCCTTTTTCCTTAGAAAAGAAGGGCAGTTTATTCCTTACCTTCTCACGAACTTGCTTTCTCTTGTCCTGTGAACAGCAGAGACTGTGAGGACTGAAGATACTGAAGTTATTTGAGTGGGGGGACTTTCATCTTGTCTCCTTCCTGGACACTGCTGTGCTTGAGGGTGTGTGGTAAAAGACTTTCAGTCATAGCAGAAATAGGAGTCATATAAGACACAGGGTGCTTTAAAGATAGCAAGTAAGAGGCAAGTAGAAATTAAATAACATGATGAGAAGGCATCATCAGAGATTGGAAAATACATTTGGAATGATTCTTTCTTGCATGTAAGAAAGCTGTGCTGTGACAGATGAGTAAAATAGTATTAGTCATTACAGTTTGAAAACGATTGATTTTAATTCTCTTGTAAGTGTTAACCTCAACATTGATGATTTAAGGTACCACTGCAGCTAACGACCTGATAAGTCCTTTCTTTAGGCTGCTGCTTGCTAAGAATGAATTTAATGGCAAACCATCACTGGTTTCTCACATCTTTTCTCATTCCCTTTCTATCTTCCCTTCCCTTGTTTGCAAGTAACTGAGGAGAAGGTGAGGTTTTTATGTTTTTGATGGTGTGAAGCTGCTAAATGATTGTTTCAACATGCCTTATGACATCTGAGCCTTAATAAGAAATGGTCAGCTTGCTCTTTTGAAAAATCAGTAGAGAATCCTTTGATGATGCTCCAAGGTGTCCAGCTTGCAATAATCCTGTAGGGAGATAGGGCAACAAGTTTTTTTTCCAAATATCTTTTTCTTCCCTGTTTCATCTGTAGTATCAGTTGCTGTTTCTTATCCCAATTCCCCATAATTTATTCCTGACTCCTTGTCTGCTCAGGAATGTGCATGTTCCCTTGTGAAACTAGCTAGTATCTCATTCTGATTTCAGTGACAGGTTGAGGACTGATTTTACTTAATTGATCTATATTTATTCAAAATAAAACCCATGATGCAAGTACTGAACATGCAATGAGAGACTAGCTGTGTTTGAAGTTCTGACGTCTTCATTTGTTTATCCAATGTAAAGTAGAATTCTAATGTTGCAGTGCTAGTGTAGCTGTAATAGCATCAGGCAGTGTTAAAATACAGAGTGATTGTGTATGTGGGTTTTTTAATCAGTCTGTCATTTGCATGGGGCTGTGTGTTGTTGATTTTAGCGTTAGTGAAAATGTCTATGGTAACTCCGAGATAATGCTTCTATTCTTTATTTCTCTGGGAATGATAGGGCTGCACTGTGCCTTTCATCTCAGAGCATGTGAAGTTAACAAGTCAGGAAATGCTGCAGAGTATTTGCTTATGTGTGCAAAGTATGTACTGCTTCTCACAGCCAAGAACTGTGACCTGGTATGTGAAGTGGGACAAGTCACACAGACTGTGTTTTATCCAGACCTATGTCTGTAGTACTTGCCTACCAGAGCTATTCTGATTAAAACCTATCTTGAGTTACAATGTAGTCTTACAGTAGTTGTCATGCACAGCACAAGACTTAATGAGAAGTTGTACTCATGAAGGAAAATAGCAAGAGTCAATATGTAGATCAAATATGAAAAATTATTTATAACTTTAGAGATCTGTACAGATTACATTAGGAGTTCCTGATTTTTCTCCAGTTAAATAACTGGTCTTCAACTAATTAAAATTCTTTGCTTTGAACATAGCGATACTATGGTTATTAGAAAAAGATAAGAGGATTTTTCTACTTTCACTTACTAATGTTTGTAACATAAAGAAATAAGTTGAATTTTGTGAAATGGGTTTTATTTTGGATTTCTTGCTACTTTTTTCTTTTTAGCCTAAAAAACTATTATAGGTGTTTGTGATTTATATATCATTCAGATGACTGAAAACTGGACTACGACTCCTGGAAGTAATGGAAAGGATTGAAAATGGACATGCCTATTTACATACAATAGTCTTTCCATGGTGATACACTTTCAGAAAGGCATGAATAGACATAATGCTAAGATTCCACGACTGTAATGCTGTGGTGTTTAAGTTCTTAGAATTTAAGCAATTTGGAAGGGAAGTAGAAAGCTGTTGCAGGAGGGTAATGCAGTCTACTCAGTCTAGACTGTCTGCTTACATGTCTTCCCTCTGCCACCAAAACTGACCCCCAGGAGATGATTTGGCTGAAATGACCCCCCCTTGTTTTTAAGGTCGTTTTCTGGCAGAATCAGCATGTTGTGTCATGGACTGGATACCAGTGCTATAGTGGGAGCCAGGAGGCAAGTCCAGAGCTGGGAGCAAAAGGGGAGAATGGTGCTGTAGAAATCAAGATGCAGATCAATCCTAGTTACCATGGAACTATTGTCTTAGGTATCCATTTCTTTTGTTGAGTGTCTCCATTGTCTGCTTGTGCATGTCTTTGTGTTCATCTTTGCTGGGTGAGCCAGTAGTAAAACTGTCACAGATGTCCTGGTCCTAAATATGTTTTCTGTCACCAAGAAGCCTTTATGATGTTATAGACTTTTTTACTGACCTTATAAATGTTTGCTGCTGTGAAGCTTGTGTTGAAGAGAAATTTTGTCATTGCAGAATTAGAAGCTGTTGTTTGGGAATGTGTTGCTGTTGACAATATGTTTATGAATAGCTGATTTCTATTGTGTATGGAAGTAGATAAGAAATTCTTTGATGCATTTTGTTCCTAATTATTCATAAAATGTGTTTTATGCTCTGCTGCAAAGTGTCTCACCAGAATGATGGTGTAATTCAAGATTTCAAATATTTTATTGTGTGAAGCAAACTGGAGACATTTGTCTTCATGCCTTTGAGGCCGTCATCTGTATGGACAGGCGACTTGCCTTTCATTTGGAAGGAGCAGCTAGTGGCTGAAAAGGGGAGTTATACAGTAGTTATGGTTTTCCATTTGTGTTTCTTGAGTAATTTGAAAGGGTTTGCATTGTGGGTGTAGGGTTTGGGTCTGTTTAAATAGCACGTATTGGGTATTGATGAATTTTTGAACTATTGCTCTTCCCAGTGACTTTTTCTGTATAAAACCATTAATGATGGTGAAGTTCCTACCTGGTGGAGTCAGTCTTTGACTCTTCTTTTTAAAAGAGCTTCTTGGGGGAGAGATTGCTTTCCCCCCTTGTTTAAGTGTACTTTTTAAAAGCTACTTTGCTTTTGGAATTTTTTTGTTGGTTAGGACTTGTGGGCTAGAGGCAGTCTGTTGGTGTATTCTGTCGGCTGAAACAATCATTTGCATCTTATAGAACAAGATTAGATGCTGTCCTTTGAACTTAGATACTGTTTGCACTTGAAGAAAGGCAACTTTATCTCATTAACTCTGAATACATACTGTATTCAAAGTAATTGTGTGGGTATGTAAAGACACATTGTCTTGGGACAGCAAATTCAAATTTATGTATAGTCTTGCTGTGTGCAATAGAATATTTCAAGTTTGACATGCTTTGATATGTCTGTGCTATTTTTCTGAATTCATGAAATAAAACTTCAGTCTTTATTTGAAAAGCAAAAAGAACAACCTACTGTAATGCCTTCCATAATATGCTGATCGATCTGGCAATCATGCTTTCAGTGTCTAGAAATACCAATTTTTTTTTTTTTACTTTTGGTATAGGGGGAAAGATCTAGAAGAGTCTGTATTTTAACTAAACTCTGTGAGGACACTTTTTACATTAGCAACTTTCTCCCGTTGTTAATGAAGGAATAGTACTTTACACACCTATTGTTTCTTTTTAAAGTGCTTTCAAGTGCTAAACTGTAGTCTTGTCCAGATAAGCTTATCTTAAGGCTTACAGACCTGACCAGTGAAGAATTCTTGCTCTGATTCAGTGCCTGGCCCTTCGCTCATAAGATCTTACCTCCCTCATGAAGCTCGGAATGTCTGGCTGGGAATGCGGCTGTTTTTAATCATGTGGCAGATGAACTTTTGATAGTCTGCAAATTATGTACAAGCACATTATGCCATATGGCAGAAAATATGCCGAATGCACGATGAATGTCGCCTGCCTTTTAGCTATGTGGCAGGCTGTGTCTTAGTAGCATCTTGTCAAGAAGGGTTTGACCAAAGCACAGGTGTCCCGTCCCCTCTTCTGTAGCTGCATGGCAGTCCTTTTATTGGGATCACACTGTGCAGGAACAATTCTGATCTCTTCTGCCTGTCACTCTCTAGGACACTTCTGGGCAGGGTATTTGCTATATCATTCTCTTAATGCTTCCAGAAGAGGAGGTATGATCCACTTTGGTAAAAAAGTGAGCATTTTAACATTGCTTGTTGTCTGTGGTGGGCTGCAGAAAATTGTCAGGGAAGGACATTTATTTATTCTTGATGGGGAAACAATGGGATGTTTCTTTTCCTTTGTCTTGTACTGTCAATGGTTAAACTGCTGTGGAGCCCAGAAATATCTGTCTCATGAGAGGCCATGATGATCTGATCAACAAGGAGTACTCTTATTCAAAGCCTAGTCCCTTCATTCTTAATGCACATTTTCTTGTTTATACAAAAAATGTCCATGTAGACTTACAGCTTTTTGCCTCTTCACCAATATTAACAAAATGTCTCTATGAAAACTCTTAATTCCTTTTAGAGTAACCTTGTGCAAGATTTGTTGGTTAAAAACCAGCTTGTGTCAGAGATGGGGATGTGATTCAGACTTATATGGTAGATTTTTGAAATGCTGTTATTAGAAAATTAACTGTATTTTTAAAATGCTGCTATTTAGCAAGTGGTTACAGTCTCATCCTGTGGTTTGATTCATGTTCATGAGCCGTTCTGACTGTAGCCTGACTGATGCAGAGCCTGACCAAGGGGTTGCTGGTTTGGCTTCTGTTTCTCAAAGTACACAGCGGAAACCAGTTATCAATGGAGAAAGGTTTATAGTGCAGTAAGGCTGAAATAGCTGGGAGATTAACTACAGAGGGAATATTTGGATGTTTTTCTCAGTTTTGGGATGGCAATGGGAAAAGTAGGACATGTAAGTGGTGTCTAATGGTGTCACTTCTTCAGTGAAATAGTCTGTGGTCACTACTGCTTATGAAGCTTCTTTGACTTGTATTTAGTCTTTGGTAGGTTTGTAAGAGATGCTTGTGGTACAAAATTTCCTTGTGAGCCAAGTGACACTTTCGTTTCATAGATTATCCACCAGTCAAGTGTATTTCTGTTGTCATATGTGTGTTGTTACTTGGGATGTGATTTAGATTTTAAGACATTTTGTCTGTCCTGGGTTGAACTGTAAATACCCAGGTTGAGGTATCTCTGTATACATTGTTTCTTGGTAGAGCACAAAATAATGTACTTTTATTTTTTAATTTTTTTTGAAGAGAGATGGCAAATGTTCTGTGAGAGACTCAGGAAACTTCAGAAATGTAGGAGCTCAGTATCTTATTTCATATAGGAAGCGTTTTCTCAGTAGAAATGTAGTAATATATTACTTGTGTTCTTAATTTATTGTTAAAACTGTGACAGGAGTCAGGGTCTGCCTAAGGGCTCTATGGGACTTAATTATGCATTTTGTGTACTTTTGGGAATGTACTCCCATGTGTAATTAAGCCCACTGTCCATCCAAATCTGATCCCCTTATTCTCAAGACCTATACAATGTATATTCAATGTAGTCACATGTTACCAAAAAAACCCATCTTTTCAGTTCATTCTGTTAGTGCTGTCTTAACATGTCATCATCTTGTACAGTAATTCATAATAAATTCTAAATTATGACCTTGCAAATGTTGTTTGTGACTGTATTTTTTCTGAGGTTTATTTTAGTTACATTCCCAGTAATGGAAAATTTTATTGTCTGCAGGATCTGACCCAAATGGTATTTTGGGTCTTTTGTTGCTTGAGACTTTTAGCGTGAAGTGCAAAGACTTGCACTTAGTCCCCCTTTTTAGTTTGGATGGAATTGTATAGTGGAAATGAATTCTAGCTTGGAGTGCTATGGACTTCTCTCGGAAAGATTTGTGAAATAAGTTATGGTATGAGTTTAAGGCACAAAACTATTTAGTATTAAATTCCAGAATAAACAGTGGTAAACTGACAGACTGGCATTGGAATGTCCATAGGGTTGGAGTAAGATTAAGAAAAGAGGATACTGCTCAGATGATGTGATCTCTGAGGGTCTGACTAGAATTTCCCTAATCTCACCCTTCTGAAGTAAGTTACAGTGTCCCCTTTAATTTATTGATTAATTAATTCCTTGGTTTGGAATGTATACATATGGAGAAGACCCAGAAATCAAGGACTTCTGTGTTTTCATGTCTTAATGTTCCTGGTCAGTAGGAGTTTTACTGAAGTTTTTCATATTTTCCACATTCTTTTGTAGTTCCCAGCTATGTTCTATGCAGAAGTGGCAGCCTGAGGTAGTGCTTTAGTGAGCTACAGCATGAGGAAGGATCATTTGGAATGGAAGTATAAAATATTTAAAATATATTTGGCATAAGAATTGAGGAGTAAATGGGCATACATAAGAGAAAGCAATTCAAGGCAGCAATCTGACAAGGAATAATGACCTCTTCTTGTCATGTTGTGAGTATTGCAATGTTTGAAATTAACTGCTAACACATTTACAGTCATTCTAGTGAGTAGTAGAATGCTATGGATGTGAATAATTATCTGAGGCCTGTACAGAACATTCCTGAAATAGTGTTTACATGACTAGAGATATTATGGGATGCAGGAAAGTATACAAATACCGTAAGTCTTTCAGTCAGGCTAGCCTGGTCAGTGGTTTACTACTGCAGCAAGTAAGGCTTAAATATGCAGGATTACTTAGTACGCAGTAAACAGATGATATGTTCAAGTTTCTGAACTCTGCATATTTTTTTCTGTTTGTTTTTTTTTTCCCCTCAGTTGCTGATAATTCCTAGGCTCTCATTTTATATCTACTCTTGGAGAGAAAGATAGTGAACTAAAGTTTGAGGCTTGCTAAGGGGTTGCTGGTTAAGCAGCTGTTAGCTGAATTAATGTTGCTAGGGTCTAGAAGGTGAATGAATTGCTGATAGCAAACAAAATTGTTATGGTGTTATGGATTTGGGTTTTTGATTCTTGCTTCTGTTCCTGTTTGCTTATATGGTTGTTGTTCTGGTTCACTTGCTAGCATGCCTTACAATGATGTAAAATGAGCCACAGACTTCTGTGCTGTAGCAGGTTGCTGATTTGCATTCAGGACCTGGCTGGCCTGTTGGCTTATGCATGAAAGACATCAAAACTTTGTTTTTCCAGGAAAGGTTTTGGCAAAAAAATGAGCTTGGAGGACAAATGTAGAACAGTTAGGGATTTTTAATGCAAAATCCTTAGAACCTCCTAGACTTGATATGTCAAAATTGTAAGGTATCTTTTTTCTGGTCAAAGTGGTTGTGCGTAATATGGCTAGTATTTTAAAAAATGTATAGAGAGTATTTAAAAAAAGAAACATCAACAAACCCAAAAAAATGCCCTGAATTCCCGTAATCAACATTTATGATTAGTCATTTAATCAATTTAATAATATTTTATTTTATTCTAAATTTGGCTGGTGTCCTAGTTCGTTAAGCAGCTTCATCCAGCGGCCTGAAGTTCTTGAAACACTTTCACTGCAGGTGTCTGATGTTGAGGGATGACAGTATTTAAAAACCCTTCTTGTGGCAGAACTTACTGAGGTAGTACGTCATTGCTTATTGAGGTAATAGGTTTCTAACAGATTTTTGAGAATAAACTCTCATAAATGGCTATTTCATAATACTGTATTTGAAGTTTCTTTAAATGGCCAGTATATTAGAACTCTGAATGCCTTCTTTTTACTTAGGTGTGATAAGTAGCCATCTGTTTAAGGCTTGCAGAAATATTTAAAGCTGATGTTACGCTGACGATGAACACATCAGTTTACACATCAGGTACCTTTAGATACCATGAAAGGTTTCATGTGGCCTTGATGATGGTGATGTACTGATGGGTGCTGTGATTACATAATAACTTAGTTCTTTACTTTAAACATGAGATGATTGGATACTTGTAAAAAATTTTGAAGGACAAGAAGCTTAAAGGGTCCTGACTTGAGAATGCTTGCATCGAAATGGAAGTATGAGCACATACCTTGGAAACCTAGACCCATGGTCACCTGAACTGTAGTCCTGACCATGGTGGCTCATAGGTCTCTTTTGGACTAGCTGATCCAGAAGTCAGCATTGAGAGATGGGAGCAGTACTTCAGTTTCACTTCCTTATAGTGTCTAGCAACTCAGGAGATTGGAAACAGTCTGAAACTGCGCTTTTCCCAGTTGGGATGTACCCAAAGAGCATTACTTTTCTATTTCTCCTTGGAATATCTCCTTTGGCTGTGAATCAGCCTGACATTACTTGAAGATAAAAAGGAATATTGGGATGGAAAAATCTTTCAAAGCTCCCATTCTAATAATGGGTGTTGTATTGTCCTTTCAAGAGTGTCTTGACTGAAGTAATAGAATTCTGAGCTAATCAAGGAACATAAATAAGCTTCCTGCTGCTGTGTACAAACTCATCGAAGTCAAGTGAGGCAATTTAGGGACAAATTTTTTACCTCTAGTATTTAGACCTTTGTATTTGCTGTAGAAATGCCCTAAGAATATACCCAGTAATACAAATCAGATGCTAAATTGGAAGAGAGTGGGCAGTCTCTATGATGAATAACAGTCTTTAATTATTTTTTTAAAAAGAAGCAAACAAAATTTTGCAAAATCCATGTTTACTGTTCTGTTTCAGAGAAACACATTAGTGCATTACTGTACTTCAGTTCTATCTGTGTGGTTGAGATATATTTGATTTTCATGTGGAAACGTATATGTTTCTTTCAGAGAATACCGTTGTTCATGATATAATGTGATTGGGGCAGTATTTGGCTGACACTTGTCAGTTTGGGTGGTCTGATGAACAGATGAATTTATGAAAGAGAAAAGTGAGATGAGCAGACTCTGAAGTTTTGATTTTGTGAATAAAATTTTGTGCTAGTGAAGGCTGAAGATATTTCCCTTTCCATGTTTTGCTTCTGCTTGACACCTCCCGCTTCAGCCATACTACAGATCTGTTTGTGCAAGTTTGCTGTGAATCAGAGTAGGAGAGTTTAAAAGCAGCAAGAACAAAGATTAAAAAGATCCCATTAAGGTCATAACACAACAAAAGCTTACAGTACTTCTGCATCAGTGAAAAGTCAGCTTACGTCTTTTTATAAAAAATATTATTTTGAAAAGATTAATCATCTTAACACAATTGCTGCACATTGTGGAGACTAAGGATAAATTAGGTATGGAATGTGTACCACGTAAGTACGGGCTTTGGTCTTCCATACAAATATTAAAGTATGTGAAAGTAACAGCCGGCAACTGATGAATTTTTTTATTTTTTTTTCAGTAGAAACCACAGTTTTAACATGGAAATGGAATTAATACTATTCATTATATTGAAACTGATGTACCAATATATAATTTGTATCCCAGAAGAGCTTTAAAAATATTTGCAAATGCAATTGCAGTTATTTACTGCATCAGAAAAAATATTGGCAGTGTAGCCTGGGATTTGTGGGCAAACACTGGAATAGGTTGGCCTGATTGGTTGTGGGCATGACTCAGAGCAACCTGGTCTGATTTCAGAATTGTCCTGCATTGGGCAGTATGTTGGACCAGGTGATTTCCAGAGGTTCTTTCCCTTCCTTTTTAGCACGCATATATGGGTAAATGTGGCTTTATCACTGTTAGATCATCAAATTGACTAGACATCATATTTTGGAAAAAGGATACTTGTTTTGGCCAAGTAAAGTCTTGATGTAATCTGTTTAAATGCAAGCAAAGTATTTATTACCCTACCCAACATGAAGTCCTTAATCCCAAACATCTGTGCCTTTAAAAGAAAAATTACATGATCGAGTAGCTGTAGGACAAGGAGACCAAAATGTGCTGTATTGGAATGGGAATTATGGGGGCAGTTGGAGGTTTTAAGTGCTGTTTAGCAGCATAATGAGAGTCACTCAACCGCTGTTCACTTCAGTAGTGTCTAAAAAGATTAAAAGCTTCAATTTCTCTAGCTATCAATTCTACAAGCAAAAATATAGAAATTATTTTTTTTTGTCACTTTAAAGACTAACTCTGCTCTGTTTGATATCAGTGTAGATCTCCAACACCCTGGAGTTACCATGTACTTATATTATTTTGAATTTTGCAATTTGGTGAGGAAATGATGTATTACATCTAATGACTGGTTTATTAAAGATACCTCTGTGTGGGCTACATTATTTGCAGTGTAATGTCAAAGTGACTGCTAAATGCACTAGAAACATCTTGTTACAATTTTTTTTTTCCTGTTCTTCAAATGAAACTTTAGAAGGGACAGCATTTTAAAGTTTGTTCCAGAAGGCACTTTGAGAGATGGATGATTGAAAACAACTCTCCTGAATGGCACCTTGCTGTACTTCATAGATCATAACAGCTTTTATTCACCACTGTGATTTTTTTTTTTAAAATTACTACCTGTGGATGAATACTTGAATTGGCCGGCTGGCTACATATTTGGTTTGATTGAGGGCTATCTTGAAGTTGCCTTTAAATTACATGGGGTTCGTGATGATCCTAGCATTTTCTAATCTTCTTTGTACTACATGGTTTGTTTTATTTCTTAAATTCTTGCAATTTTAGGAAGAATAGTAATTCTATCTTTATTTTTTGTTTTAAAAAAATATGTCAAGCTAAAATGTACAGAAATGCTTCTTTAGCAAATTACAGTTGCTGCTTATTTTGCATCATTCTTCCAGTGCAAGTCATAAATGATGTAATGAACAATTATTATACAAATAGCTGCTGATAGACTGGAAACTTTAATTTATAAGAGATACATTTGTCATAGGGATAGCTCCAAGTGACATTCATAACAGTGGTGTGCAAAAGCAAAACTGCTTTAATAGGTTATTGAAAATATCAATAAAGCAGTAGCATGCTATGTGGACATTTCATTGAACTGTGACTAATAAGCCAGGCAGAAGAAAAGGGGAAAAAAAGGAATGTCTGAAGACAAACCGACAGTTGAAGTTGGTTAAAATATTTAAATAAACATTTCTTTTGTTCCCAGAAGTTACAGTGTTGATAAGTCTGTCTAAAACATTCCATTCTTCGTTTTGATTAAAAATTTATGTCAAAGGTTCTTCTGGGAATGTAATTACTGGGAATTTTTTATTGCTTATTAGCCAGTGTAGTGGTCAGGA
Source organism: Pardalotus punctatus (assembly GCA_013400915.1). Taxonomy (NCBI): domain Eukaryota; kingdom Metazoa; phylum Chordata; class Aves; order Passeriformes; family Pardalotidae; genus Pardalotus; species Pardalotus punctatus. The sequence continues at coordinate 41,969 of VZTX01007406.1, read as the reverse complement.
ATGTGAAAAAGTCAGATTCCAATCCCTTTCCTGACTCAGAATGACTTAGTGCCATTGAAGAGCCATGTTCCCTGAATGAGTGAGATGGAAAAGAGATACCTGAGCATCCCAGTTCTGTTTCCTGAGCTGCCATAACCCAAGGCAACAGGAAAATCCAGTTTTCAGTTTTAAAAATGGATCATTTTGAAAAACTTTGGGGGGAAAAAGGAGGCAAATAAATAAAAAGAAATGATGCTGTAGAAATTCCTGTGGAATGTAATCATTGTCCCCTAAATAGCATTGAGATGTGTGCCTGAAACATTTAACCAAAGACTGCCTATGATCTGCCTAAATTCCTCTCTGATTTTTATCAGCTGCTGTTCCTAGCTTCAGCTGAGTGTCCACTGTTCCTAGTATTTGATCTTTTGTCTTTGCATTCAGAAAATAGCTTGAGCAAATAAGCAAAATATAGGAATGTGATGAAAAGAGTGGGTCTTAGCCTGTTCGAATGGATCACTTCATCTGTGTGAATATTATGGAATAAATAAAAGGTAGGTAAGGGTGATGGCAGCAGAATGCAACATTTTTCAGCGTTCTGAAATCCACAATACATTTTAGGTTGTTGGCAGCTTACCAACACAAGTAGGATTGTTCGTGACTGGCAGAAGGAGCATGATTTGCACAGTACAGTTCTTGTTAGTTCTGCTTTTTGGGCCACAACAGCAAAACAGAAGGAAACAAAGACAAAAAGGTCAGGGTTGGGGTGTTTAAGTCTTTGTATTGTCTTAGTGGGGAGTTTGCAGGCTACAAACATCACCCCTAACCTCAGCTGAGGGATTTCCCTGACCCCTTTCTACCTCATTCTGCACCTAGTGACTCCAAATCATGCCCTGCAAAAAATACTCTGGCCCACTTTGCTCTTCTGGCAGACAGATTTGGCAGTCTTTCTGCCTTAGTGTGGGTATCACAGGAGCATCGTGCCACATGAATCTTCTTGCCTGTGTCCCTACTGTCCCTGCAGTTATCCATTCTGCCGCACGCTGCTGGTTACAGCCGTTCAGAAGTATTTGGGCCATTTGTAAAGGACTTTGGTTATAGCTTAAGCATAGCAAATATCAGTACAGTAAAGGCCCTTTGGACATCAATTAAGCTTCCTAGTCAGGTTTGTGAAAGGAAGAGATTTTGTCTTCCCAAAGCCCAGTGAAAGAATCAAAAAATGCCGTAGCCTGCTTTTTTCAGCCGGCACAGTGGATTGCCATGGTTCATCAACCAGACTAATTCTTTGGCTGCCAGTGAGGGTCACCAAGCACTGCTGCTTCCTTGTGTATCTCAGATCCAGCAGCTGGCTTTAGAGGGACAACAGGAAGAATAATCCGGGCATGGAAAAACAAGGAGATAGCACTGCTAGTTACTTTGCAAACTCTATTTGTCTCTGTTGCACAAGTCCGTGCATTTCTTCTTCGGGTTCTTGTCCAAGAGTATGATGTTAATATCAGAAGTTACGTGTGGTGGTGTTTGGGTTTGGGTGGGGTTTTTTTGTATTTATTAGGATTCCAAATAAAAGGTGTTTGTTGGTGTGGTTGGATTCTTGAAAGCAGCAGTCCCTTCTAGACAGAATGTCTTACATGTGTAGATGCAGAAATGCTAATAATTACTGAAATATTGTAATGTTAAGAAATTATCAATACTGTTTCTCTGCTGGTACCTGGAGACTGCTCTGGTACCATTTGGTAGATGTCTCTAGTTCTTGTTGCTATTTATGTAAGTTTGTGTAAACCAAACCAGAGACCTTGTTACAATCTGTTTATTCCAAATACAAACAATAGAAGTAAAATTACTTTAATATAGAGAAAGCAGTATGGTTTAAGGAGCAAAAATGTGATGGGCAAAATGGAATCCTTTTTGTCTTTGACATGAAGCAGTGAAGCCAGCAAAAAAGACAGGACTTGGACTTTTTAACCTGGACTTCTAGTATAAAGCAGAGTTTTCCCTTTATTTCTTCAGGAGAAAAAACTGATGAAACACTGAAGTTAGGCTGGGAGAGAATGAAATTACCATGTACTGAAATAGTCAGTGAAGAGCTATGCAGATGACGTTTAAGAGGGAATGCAAATGCTTTATTTTATTGCAAAACCCTACCTACCTTCCATATTGTTTTTACCTATAAAGGTTTGGTTTTTCATAGCATGGCACAGAAAGAGATACTTGTTATACTGACAACTCAAAGCATGAGTTGATCAACCCATAAGTGTGCTAAAAATATTTTGAACTAAATGTAAAAGAATGGGCTTTTCATTAAGCAAGCATGCTGTGCTGATGATTCCTATTAATTTCTACCTTTTCAAGGACTTCACAGATGATCAGATTTCTCTTTTTATGGCTGGTTTAAATCAATCATTCTTCCGTCCAGCAAAATTCCAAGTCCACCTTTGAAACTTCTTTTGAGATTTATACTTCCCCACCCTAGGTTATATCTGCCAGTCAGGAAATTCCAGCTTCTTCCCTTAAATTTACTAGGGAATCCGTGGAGTCTAAAACTCTGAAAATGGATTTTTGCTGGATGGTGAATAGTCACAATTCTCTATTTCTTCCCTAACCTTTCCACATACTTTCTAAATTAGAACTTTAGCTGACAGCCTGCAGATAAGCTAAAAAAGAATTGCATGGACTGTCACAAGCTTGGAAATCTGTCCTCTTGTTAGGTCAAACTACATGCTCATACACATTCTGACTGAATGTTAATTTTCCTTGTATTTGTTTTCTTTACATAGCATATTGTAGAGTATTGAAATGCACACAGACACCCGATGTTATTTTCAACAGATTAGAAGTTTGATTCCTATTTAATTATAGTGTGCATACTTTTAAACTTTCCAGTACTTCTGGAAGTTATTTTAGATGACTGATGTTTATAGGATGAGAGTCAGAAGCCTAGCCTCCAAGTAGATACATTTTATTTTAAAAGCTTGAATGATACATGAAGTAATTTCCTAAAGGAACCTAGGGACATTATGTAGAATAGCAGAAAAAATAGTAGCTCAAAGCATTAATATTTATGTTAAAGATTTTTCACAGAAGCAACTGATGTAGATTGATTTATGAGAGATAGTAAGAGCCTTCCATTGATAAATTGAAAGCGAGTACATAAGTAATTGGATAGTAGAGCTTTGTATCTGGACTATCTCTTAAGAGCAATCTTCTCTATTCAGTTTAAAAGAATAATAAATGGCAAATGGAGATGTAATGGTTATCTTGGCAAAGAGTGACTATTTTCACTGTATGAGCTAATGCTGAGGTTTTTTCATTACTCAAACTGTATAAAAACTTTACATCTAACAAAATACTGAAAGTGATTTTTATGAAGTATTCATTTAAAAATACTGTGTCTAAGAAATTCCAGAAGTCTGTGAAATTACAGCTTCCTAGTCAGCTGAATTTATTGAAGCATTGCTTATATGGCAGCTTGCCTCTTACAGTACAAAAGATGTGTACAGTGTGGGAGATTACCGTTTAATCAATTGTTTATGCTTAAGTGTTGTTTTTCTATGAAAGTGCCTCTGCTCAGTATTTGGGATAGCATTGTAGTTTTCTGTGTCATTAGCAATTATTTTTAAACTCTCTCCTTATGAAGACCTCATTAAGGAACTATTTCGGACTAAAAAAAGTCATAATGGGTAATACAAAAGAGCTCAGAGAAGCATAAAATATTTTTTCAATTTTTTTTTGCAAACATGACGAAAGGTAACTGAACTGTTAACCACATACAAAGTTAACTTCTAGCCTAGTTGAAGGCAAGGCTGCCTTTGACTTTGGTGTAGAAATTTCCTTGGCTTGTTCTGTGAAGTTTGTATCCTTTGCAGGATTGGGCAGTTAACTGATTTACATTATTCTAATTTGAAATTCAAGTAGCCAGTAGATCAAGGTATTAGAATAAATAGAAATTTTCCTAATTGCCCAAGCATTTGCATTACATAATCCAACAGCAACCAGCTAAGATTCATTGTGAATCCAAAAAACCCTTAATGTACCAAAATCAGCCTTCTAACTTTCACCACATAAAAACTTCACAAAGCAAGTAAGCATCTCTCTAACTTTGCTTGCTTAGTCCTATCTGTCTTAATAGCTATCTGTCTTTTAATAGGTAAATCATAAGGAGGAGGAGGAGGTAGAATCCTCTGTGTTGGAGCACTGCCTGCAGTCTCCATCAAGAACTGGTGTTTCAGTGTCTGTTAAATACTCTGTTGTTTCATGACCAATTCACACCAATCTGAATTTGGACTGCAAATTGTTCCACCCTTTTTCTTGTGTTAGCATTTGTACTGGTAGTGAACTGGTTAGGCAGCTAAACTGGTTTAAAAAAATTTAAAATTCAATTTCTCCTCCTAGTTTATTTCTTTGAACTGACTTAACTGTGCAGTCATGTGAGTGCCAGAGAAGAAGCATGAATACGTAGCATGGAGGAAAAGCAGAACTGTGACAGGCAGGTTAGATCAACTTAAATTGTTATGGAACTGCAGTATTTGGTGTGGCATAAGGATGGGGCAAAAATTATTTTTTTTCTACTCAAGTTACACAATGATGAAGTTTTAAGCTTCAAGAAACAAAGGCAAGGTAGGTGTGAGTACACATCTATTTATGTGTGCACATATGGTTTGGAAGTGTGGCAATAGCAAAGATTTAAAAATTGTATGCAAAAAGTGTGGTCAGCCATGAGATCAGAGTTACTCTCGTACAACTACTCCAGTTAGTTTGTCCCACCTCATGCCTATCCACATGGTAAATTTTTTTTCATTATATTTAACCTAGATTCTTTTTCTTAGGCAAGACTCTAGTGATTCATTATAAAAATGTTCAATAACTAAATGGTTATTAAATAAGAATACACTAAAGGGACTTCAGGAATATTCTTGCTTATGAGTTGCAATGCTCACAATGTTCTCCGTTGTAAGACATTTTAAGAATACTTTCTGATAAGGTCCAGTTTGAAGTGTGTGCACTAGACCNTTTTTTTTTTTTCCTCCTGGGAAACATTCTCTTGACTTTTGTCTTTGTATATTAATTCTTAGGATTTGTGTATTATGTGTTCCTCTGTTGCCAAAGAACAATACTGCTATTTCAGTAGCTATCTTGAAAAGTATCACCTGTACAATCCTTAATGTAAAGGTCAGCGGATTCTATATGGCCAGAGTAATTTTAAAAAAATTTATTTTAAGATAAGGTACTGTATCTGACAGTTTCTGTCTTTTGGAATGCTAATTTGCAATTATAACAGCCTTGGGAAAGGAAGAAGTGGCAGATTTACTTCAACCTTCTGCATGTGTTAGAAGATAAGTGAATTTCAATTAGGAACTCCAATAGGAAAATGGTTGTATTTGGAATATCCTATTTACTGTCACTGTGAATCTGTTCTTGGTAATTTTTGTCAAATCTGTTTTTGAAAGCAATTAGGATTTTGATCTCCACAAAATGCAATGGCAGTGAGGTCCAGCTATGACTGTGCATTGTGCAGAGCTTTGTTTTGAACTTGCTCTTCTGTCCTTTCTGCATATGTTTCTTGTATCATGAGAAGCAGAGTAAGTGCTGCCTGTTCCTTTCATGTGCTTGGTATTTCCACTCTAAGCGGCTACCAAGACGAACGACATTAACCTGTTCAGTTATGTTACGTTCTATACTTTGATTGCCATTGCCCTCTTTACTCTGTATCTTGTTCTGTAGTTTTACTTTCAACATGTTCTTGTGGGGCAGAAGTACAAGGGCTATCAGGGCTGAATACCGTATTTAGAGGTAATCACACAAAGTTTTATATAAATTGTCTGGTGGTGTTTTCTGCTTTGTTTTATATTCGTTTCCTCAATTTGCAAGTAAGCTGTTTGGCATTTTGGCTTCTGCTAAATGTTGAGCCAATTCAAAGAGCCATCCATGATGAGCTGAATGACTTCTTCAGTGGTGTTGGCAAAAATAATTGATGTCTCTTCGTCCAGTACAGTGGTACAAAATCTCCTCACAGATTTTTGTAAATAACCTACTTCCTTTTTTAATTTTAAGTGTTAGCTTAAGCCAATTGAATTTCAAAATGTGCAGAATGGCCTCATTGCGGTATTCTCATCTTCTTTCCCCTTCTCACATATGCTTTCACTTTGAAATACAAGACTCATAAAATATAGCTTTTACCTACTCATAGGTGTATTTTGAATAATGTTTTGATGTTTGTATGCTTATTTGAAGAAATGGTAATTTATTCTGGGTTTTTAGCAACCACAGATAGGGATGAGGTTTTAATATGTACTATATTCTCTGAAGTAATTCTTTAACCTGGTTTAGAATAATCTTTTTAAATCAGTGATGCAAACTGCTAATAAACCTGATGGGAGTGCATTTTCATGTTTGGGAAAGGTAGGCAGCCCTATTCGAGTCTGGTAAGTAGAGCATTAGCTCATCTGGAAACTCCAGGTTCCCTTTTACAGTGTGTCTGAGAATTCCTCAGCAATCTTTGCAAATTACTGCCTTGGAAGTATTTGATGTGAGAAACAGAAGGTGATTTTTTTTTTTTTTTT
>VZTX01007406.1:0-35416 GCA_013400915.1 Pardalotus punctatus | reverse complement strand
TTTTTTTTTTTTTTTTTTTCTTCATTCCAGTAGAAGGCCATGCATCAATAAACTGTGTATGTGCTGTATTCCTGCTAGGACCTGCTAGAAAATTTGCTGTCTCCATTGCAGGTTTTGGGGTGGTTTTTTTCAGGCAGTTTCTGGGAGTGGGTGTGTGGGAAGGAAGTCACAGCAAACTTAGGCGTTTCCTGTTGGATAATTGTTACATATTTCCCATTCCTCAAACCTTGTTGCCACTGGGAATAAATTTGATCTAAAACTTGAAGTCAATTAATACTATGAATATAGAAATGTAAAAACACTAGAGATGCTGAAGGAACTCTGCACTGATTTTGTTTAATATAACACTATTTTCTGTGTATCTTGGAATACACAGAGAAAAGCAGTTTAATAAAAGCATTACAAACTAGAGTTCTTCATATTAAAATTATTAGTGGGAGGGATTAAATGTAGGCCAGAATATATATCTGATATCTTCCTATAATTTTACATTACTCTAATCTTACAGTACCATGACACTTCATTATCTTGCACTTTAAAGTTCAACGTCAGATTGTATGAAGCAAACATTTGCTACAGCCTTTACTTGTTAGTTCAGTTTTGTGCAATTTTACTGATATATGCCAGCTCCTGACTTCCATCACTCTGCTCTCAAGAAGGGTTTTTCTAGAGTCTCTCATCTGTGAAAACAGCTGGAATTATTTGAGGGATAGTTCTGAACCATTTGCACCAAGAGTTGGCAGACTTTTTTATGATCTCTTACTAATATTAAAATGCAAATATATTGTCCTTTTTCTCTTCAGTATTATGCTGCTTGCGGTTTTATAAAATCAGTGCTGTGTTTATTCATTTTCCATGTAAAAAATTGTTTAAACATTTTAAAAGATTTCTCTGGTAGCATCTGGAAACAGTTAACCAGAGACCAGAGATTGGCCAAGTGATTGTGTGCCATTTGAGCTCTGATCTAGCTCAGTCTTTTTGCAACAGGAACTGCATTGTAGTGCAAAACACAGAATGTTTACTAAGTATGCACTAAAAATTGTTACAAGTGATTGGATGAGAAGCGGGAATTGAGACATGGAGAACTCAGTATTGAGAATAACAGTTACAGTGGGCAACTGTCTCCTCTTGGGTGCAGTTTTTATGTCTGTAACTGAATTGCAGAGACATTGGACATTTAACTCAAGTTCCCTCTTCCCTCTTTCTGGAATGGATGGTGTACTTGGCTGAAGTGCTTCACAGCGCTGGAGTTGAATGTTTGTGACATCTGAAATGTTCAGATGCACAGTACTTTTTGAAAGTGCTTGTCACAGATTTAAGTTTCTTGCTAATGAAATTGGTAACACTCCTGCTGACTTCAGTGGGAGCAGAGTTAGGCGAGGAGAGTCTTTAAATATCCTCTCTATAAATCCAAAGGTTCCTTACAATGCAGGTGTTTGTTTGCAGGAGAAGTGGAGTTCACAGAACAAAATTTTCAAAATAATTTTCTGTAACTGATGAGTTGAGTAGTTGGGGTCATGTGGACTAGAGTGTATATGAAATTACAGACAGGAGGAAGGGGAAAAATTAGAGATCGGGAAGATCTTTAAATGCTATTATTTAATATTATCATTTTTTGGGTTTTGTCTGTGTTTTTTCTTTAAAATACATTTCTCTTTCTCATATTTAGTTATCACAATACAGAAATATCCTAAATTTAACCCTAACAGTATGCCATAAAGCCTTTTGATACTTTGTGCCTTACAGGCAAGCTGACAAATTGTTGTAATTAACAGTATTTTAATCCTTTATCATAAGTGTATCTGTTTTGATTAATTCCTAAGAAATAATTCCAGTCTATAGACATTTTCTACCTGAAGTTTGTTGTTTCATACTTCTAACAAACTGTAAGCTTTTGGGTACAGATGTTGCTTCTGTTTGCATGTGGAAATCACTGCAGAGTTTGTGCCATGTTTTGAATTTCACAAACCAATGCTTGACTGGATTTGTTGTGGTTTGTTTGTTTTTTGTTTGGCTTTCCCCACCCCCACCGTTTTTTTACCTTGAGTATTCCTAAAGGTACACCTTCCTAGAGTAGAGGAATATTTTCTATTAAATATATAAAATTAAGAGCAGAGTGGTACAAGATAGGTAGGTAAAGGAAAACATTCTGAAGTCAAGTTTGCACACAAAGATTGTAGGATTGGGAAGACTTTAAAATTACTGGAAAAATAGTATGGTGTTTGTGGAATTAAATTAAAACTCATAGTTAAGTTTCTTAACAGTGCTGTTAATTGATGACAGCATTTTCCGTCTACCAACAGTGTACAGTCATGTATATATAAATAACCTATAGCAACACTGCACATAATAGCCTTTTCATAATGTCACTACATTTGAGCTTTCCGGGGGAAGGCGCCAAAGGTCGTATCATTGGTTTATGGCTGTGGAATTATCCCCGTGCTAGAGTATGGTTATCAGACATTCCTCACATTCCAGGTGTCTAATATTATAGTGCTTACATGCCAGTGCAGGACCAACTGCTGCGTCAAAGAAAAACGCTGGAGAAAATGTCCATGGCATTACCCATTTCCACTTCTCGGTGGGCCCCTTCCCCCCAACCTTTAAAAATGTCATCTTTCCATTGAACTTGGCAGTGTTAAACAGATAAATTAATTACAAACTGATTTTGTTGGGGGTTTTGCCCTACAAAAACAAATAGTTGGTATGTTGAGCTGGAAAATATTGGTTCTCCTTTTCACTTTCTTTTAGTACCTTCAATCATGAAATGATGTGGTAAAATGTAAAGCTCTGTTCTGTGTGGGGTTTTTTTCTTCACTGATGGCAATTATTAAGTGGAAAGCCAAAACAGTTTATCATAATCAAAAGGAAAAGGAAACAAAAAACCAAGCCAGCAGGCAGTATGACCTGGTCCTGCAACCAGTGGGTGTGGGTCCCTTCCTTCCCAAGTGCATTCTTCATTTCTGGGTCTCAGCTATTCTGTTCACGTGCCTTTTCACAGAAGCACCTGTGAGGGGACAGAGTGAGCTGACATTGAGCTAATGCCACCACTTTGTAACTGGGAGGAGGCAGTTAAGCTCGGCTTCCTTGCTGGTAGCACATTTTTATGGCAGTCATTAACATGCACATAGCATCTCATGGCGAGCAGGGAGGCAGCACACTCCTTCTGCACTCACCTCCCCCTATCTGCTGCCTGCTGGACCGAAAGCTTAGCTTGTGTGTTCTCTGCTTGCTTCCTTTGGAGTGTGTGCGTGTGAGAAGAACAGCAGTTGCCCATTTTGTGTGGGTTTTTTTTTCCTGTGAAGGAAGCAGGCAAGATTTTTGGATGACCTGAAGATTTTCATCCTTTTCTGTATTGTATAAAGCTTAGGGAGTTTGGAGATGTGTAGAACTTTTGAGCATTGAGAACAAGTCTTTTAAAATAAAGACATAAAAAGGGTATTAATTTTTGTTAATACATTGCAATCACTTAATTTCTGATGTTTTTAAATTGCTCTTGGAAAACCGCTAAATGAAGTAGGAACGTGTTTTTTGGAAAACTGTGTGTGTGTTCTACTGTGTAAAATTTTTTTTAATTGTTCTAGTTTCATTCCCTAATATCTAATCAAAACCTACTTTCTTTAACTTTGAATATATGTCCTTTATTTGTCTTAAGGGATAGCATTCATTCTGTGGGGATTTTGTTGTTCAGCTATTTTTGCTATCAGGTTTTAGTTTTAAATACTTGTGCTGCTGTTAAAATAAGTGGACTCAAAAACTTTGCGCTTATATTTTTGTTTCAAATCACTTCTTGCTCTCTATGTACAGTTCAACTTCTGTAGTAAAAAATCATGGCTGTATTAGCTTAAAATGGTTATGGTCATAATAGATACTGGAAACTAAGAACTTCTGCCAAGATTCCTGGGTTTTTCTATGTTGTACAGGTTCAGTAAGTTCTATATAAATATAGTGAATTTAAGATTTTTTTTGTTCTAGCGAGGTTGCACCAGTAAGGTTTGTTGATTTGTTTTCATCCTTGCCCTGGCAGTTTAATGTTTAACTAAATCAAGAAGAGCTGGAAAACATTTGAGGAATGGAGTAGAGTTTGCTACTGTAGTTAGTGCTTGTCCCCAAACACCATCATTGGTGAGGTGCCGACTTGTTATTTCTAAGCAGGACCCGCTGAATGTGTTGAGCAGCTCGTGCTGTGCTGCAGCATAGGAGACTCTGAGTTGATCTGCAGGAAGGCAGCAATCAGAACTGATGATGGGCTGATATTGCCACTTCACATGGCAGTGGTAATGCAGCTGTCTCTCTGGAAGGCTGACTGGAAACTGAGACACAGTTCAGCACACTGCCCTTTTCAGCAAGACATTTCAAAAACACCTTGAGTACTTTGCCTAAATTACAGAGAAGAAAACACTTATTCACTACTCTAAAAAGTTTTTAAAAAACCCCAAACCTTATGATGACGAAAAAATATTAGATTTTAGTTTCTACTTGACATTTGTGTGCTCCCTGAACATAATATTGTGTTTACCTGGGTTGCTGGCTAGCTAGATGAAAGTGTATTTTTCAAAGTCTTAGATATTCTCTGAAACATCATTGAATGTGGTCTAGTCCTATCTACATGAACCCACAGCTCACTTGTATATGGGAGTTATAGTAAACCACTGTCAGTATGAGTTCAGTGCTGGAAATCAAGTTTTTGCACTTGTTAAATAATTTCAAGAGCCTGTTATCCCAGTAGTACATACCCAAATAATGTCTCTCCATTCTGTGTTGCTGTGAGGCAGAGAAATTATGTATGTCTCTTAGTATAATTCTCCATCTCTATGTTTGTACATTTTTCTTCACCAAGGAAACTCTGTAAAACCAAGAAATATGTTTCTTTAAGGCCTTATGTCTGTCATAAGTATTCAAGGGCTTAAAAGACTCACAGTATAGAAATTGCAAGCTATTAAAAATGGTACTATACTAGTATGCTTTTTTAGAAAAGTAGTCAGTGCTAATTTCAAGTTTCCATTCTTATACAAATGTGAGTGTTTTACCTGCCTTTGTATTACCAAGAGCAATATTAGCTGGAATCTGGAAAACAAGTAAAGATCCATTACATGTGTCCAGGAAATACTTGCTGCTGCAGTTAATAAATCTTTGTGTCCTGAAAGTGTATAACTCTGCTATGAGTTAGGTCTCTGCAATTAGTTTTTGGGTATCCAGTGGTGCAAAAAGGTGAAGGTGCAGTACTGTTGACTGCTATGTATCCATGCTAGCCAGGAGTGCGGCTGCAAACATTTGACTATTGACCTATACTGTTGTGTGCATGTGTGTGTAATATGAAGCAAACACATTAGTGGTGCACATGCTACATTTAATGCTATTAAGAAGCTTAATTTAATGTTATTGAGGATGTTTCATCATTAGAGAATGGGTTACATTTAGTTTGAGCTATTAGTAATCCTGTTTTGGCATAGAAAAGGTAACATGCATGTTTGCTGTCTTTTGAGCATAGGAATTTGTTGACATTTGGTTGCACACATCTTGTGAACAAGATAAACATGCATGACCTTACCATATTTGTTTATTTTACACCACTGTTTTCAAGCAGGGATTGCAACCATACTTATCCTTGTCTGAGCTGTTCTACTGTGGTACTGATGTCCACTTAGTTACTCTTTCAAAATAATACCTGTAATAAAGTGGCAGTATGTCTTAATAATGCCCTTATTAAAAGAGAATGTACCTAAACAATTCTAAATTTGTACATAATATCTTGGCCTGATATCTGAATGGGAGGAACTACTGTGTTAAGAACATGGTGTTTAGCAGCAGAAATCCTGTTGACAGATTCAGGAATGAGCCTTTTCAAGAGAGAGACTTTGTGTGGGATTTGCTAGTTCATAATTTATAGAATTGAATGAACAAAGAGTATGGTAAAAGGGTGTTTTGTGGGCCAATTCTGCCCCTTTCTACAGGTAAACAGCCAGGTTACCACTTTTTAAAGTTAGGAAAATAGCAGCAAAATAACTAATGCGAAGTAAATGCATTTTGTTACAACTTCAGCCACTGTAATTTGTAGAAAACTGTATTCCCTGTAGTATAATTTTAGTGCTGTTAGTGATCTCAGCCATAGGGAGCAGCAATGTCTCTCTTTAACTCTGACCTGCAATGTGGAACAACAGTTGGGTCTTTTGCCATTCTAAGGATTCTTGCATTCAGAATCCTGTACTTACTAGGGAAAGAGGGGAACCTTCAGGTTTGCAATAAATGTGCTGAATCTGCTTCTCTAGGGAACCTAAAGGAGTAATTCAGGTTAGGTAAGTGACTTATTGAAGTTAATGAGATTAATTGCCCCCCTGAGTTTTATGTAAGAAATTTATCTTGAGTGCCTGAAGTGACTAAAATCCATGTTTTAAGGACATTTAGTATGGGATTAGAATACATGTTTATATACCCTTCAAAATAATAATGCCTATAGCATTTGAAAGTTGGGTAAGAATTGAACTGATTTTGAGATCCAACTTGAGCACTAAATTTAGGAGGTTTGGTGAAGCATTTAGAACATTTTTCTTCTTCTGTTTGTACATTCCTTTCATTGATGAGTTGATTTAAAGTTTTACATTTGCTTGTCTCAAGATCTGGATCAAAATAAGAATTAAATACTTTCACTCATCCTTTTGCAAAATAAAAAATTTAGTTGGTGCTGATTTTATGTTACTATTCTGTGTAACTGCTAACTGAAGTGCTTGAAGTAAACTTCTTGTTACTGTTGTATTGTGTTGTGGGTAAACCATCCATACACCCTTCTGTAATGGTGTATGGATTGCAGATAAATGTGTATGTAGTTCTTCCATCACTAGATTTCTTCTCTTACATTTTAACAGATGCTCATTCCTGCGCATCTGAATAGCAACTTACGTTTTGTCTTCTCATTTCCTAGAGTTTGGAGAAGAGGTATATTTGTCAGAACAATTTCTGTCTAGAAAAAATGCTAGCAAGTACTGCATTGTAAGAGAAAATAATTAATGTGCAATATATATCGTTATACATGAGAAATGAATGGATGTGGAATTTAATCTGTACAACATTTCATGTAAGTGCCACACACAGCAAAGCGCATGAGTTTATTTTGGGTATTTGGAGAAAGTTCTCAAAAGCATATTGAAGTTGCTATAGAACTTGAGCATTGATCATTGTTATAATTGAATTCCAAACTACAAGTCTTGACTGTAGGATAAGTACCACACAGTAAAGGAGGTATTCTTGGAAGTAATTTTGAAAGACATTAAGGTGAACCTGTCCATAATTCCCAGGTATTTGGGTACCTCTTACAAACCTGTGTTTTCTTGCTTTCTAACTGAGGAAAGCCATTCCCCATTAACCCCTCCCCGCCACCCCATTTTCTGAGATCTGCCTACTGTAACCTTTCTTCCCCCCACCCTCCACCACATATGTTATAAATCACAGTGAATCATTGATGTAATTTGATGCAAATTGTTTTATATATGCCAGTCATGTCAATAGCTGTACTCACACAGACCTTTGGAGTGTGGATAAAATGAGGTTTTGGAAGTATGCTGAGATCGGTGAGGCTGGTGTCAGCTGAGAATAAAAGGGTTTGAAGACCAAAGTCCAGAGCTCTCTATTGATAAAGTAGAGTCTTAATCATAACATGGATAACTTATGGTTCAGTGTTACAGTTTATTTAATCCTGAATAGTTTTTGGAGAAAAAAGGAGTCAGAGAAGGAATGCATAATGCAGTATTTCTCTTGCATAGACAGTGTGTTCAAAGTAGTGTGTGTATATGCTTCTGTGTGTGTGTGTACATACATGAGCATACATGCTTTTAAGAACATGTGTCTTGATACTCTCAGATCACAGAAATGTGAAATATCATGGCTTGTCTGTGTCTTGACAGAAAGATAGTTTTACTGGTATATGTAATTTCTCTTTTTTTTTGGATTCTGATCTTGGAAAGAAGCCTGTCTTCTGTATATTTCTGTGATCTGGGGACCTCAAAACGTGGTTTACATCAAACAGGAACATTGTCCAAATGAAGCAGTATTTTTGCACTGACAATCCATCAGTCTGTAGTTACGGTTCCATTTTACAATATCTTCAGCCTCATTTTTTTAGAGCATGGTGCTGGTAACACCAAGGGTTGTGGGTTCCATCCCTGTGTGGGCCATTCACTTAAGAGGTGGATCCATGATCCTTCTTGGGTCCCTTCCAACTCACAATATGCTGTAGTCCTGTGATACATTATTAACTGTAGATGCATATACAGACTTATGCTTACAGGTATGGCTGTAGATGCAAAAACAGCTGTTATTGATAACACATATATCATTGCAGGATCTACATTTTAGGAGCTTAGTTAGCTAACTCTGTATTTTGAAAACTTTAAAGAAAAATGTGGATTTGATATGATAATACGACTTTTCCATTTGTAAACTGTATTTGTCTCTTAGGTCTCCCAGAGCATCTGTGAAGTGATTGACATAATTATACATTGTTTACATAATGGAATTACAGAATACTTCCTGGTTTTCCTTAAAATAGCCACTTCTTGTTATGCACACCTGCCTCTTGTTCACTAAGGTTAAAAAAAGAGGTGCCTCTAGGTGGGAATACTTGAGCTTAATGATACGCATTAAAAAAATCCAAGCCTTTTGTTAACTATTTGAACTTCATTGGATACTAAATGTGGGCTTTTAAGTCATCCTTTTTAGAGTATTGGCATTCTTTTAAGAATATGTAAGTGTATGGCTACAAACTGAAACAGTATTATCAACTACCTCAGAGTATCAGTGCCCAAGAGATGCAGCACTTAATCCCCTATTACAGTGCAATAAAACTCATTTTTCTTGGTTCACGGTTAATGAATGTAATGGTATTCCATCCATCATAGGTTACTATGTCGCAGATAATGATCTTCACACAGACAAGACTCCTTCAATCCTTGTTCCTAGATATTATTTCCTGCCCAATTATATCTCTCCTCTTTCCACTTTTGTCTTGCAAATTTTCTCTTGCTTCATGTTGTGTTAATCTCATCCATTTGTCATATGTATTTTGAAAGTAAATAGTGTTTATGTTGAGACTGTTCTGGGGGCTGTAAGCACCTTGTGCTGATTGCTGTTCAACTGTAAAATTATACATTAGGCTCAAAAATTGTGTGCTATTAAAAGACTCTGGAACATAAAAGGGAGTCATGGGAATGTTACCCTCTTAAGTAATTGTGATCTTATTATGTACAAACCTTCTCATGTTTTAAATATCTACCCTGGAACAGTTCTGATATAGTATTCAGGTCTTACGGATGAGAAGTCCAAGCATGATTCAACAGAGCAGGATTCATAAAAGAATTTGTCCCGTACTGCCTGTATTTTTGGACCTCTGTCTCCCTCTTCTCATTTTGTTTAAGGTTCAGTGTGGGTCCCTCAAGTACTTTTCCACAGTTTTTTAGTGTCTCTAATTTATGGAGTGTCTGGGATGAGAGAATGGCTGCTATTCTTTCCCATGGTATCTGGTGTCAGACAAGTGGTAACACCTGGACAGAACATTTGCATGATCAGAGTTGACTGCAGTCTAACCTAGAGAATGTGCTATTTATAGTAAGAAGGCAGTATTTGATGAAAAATTAAATTGGTGTAGAGTGCAGATGAAAAATCAGGATAGTACTGGGCTTATATGCTTCCTGTAGAGGTGATCTAAAAATCGTCTCATGACTGGTGCTCTCTCTGGTCCTTAACTTTGGAGGAAGCATTGAATGTTTATTAGAGACCATCTGGCTGTGTTTATATGAGTTCATGTCATGATTCCTATGTTGCTATATGGCATTTCAAATTATTTTTCTACTTGAACTACATAAATTGAGTTTTGAGTTAATATTATAATGTTAAGGCTAAGGATGACACTGAACTTTTATTTTCATTCCGTTTAAGATGTTTCATGAACATCTACACTTGCAATCAAATTTGAGACTGGACTTTCTTCACAGGAAGGTGTGCCCTTGTAGTTGGCACATCTTGTTCACATGAGTAACCACAGTCACCAAAGCACTGTTGCTTTTCCATGATTGATGCTTCCTCTGAGCAGTAGTGGCCTGGGATCTCTTTGACATGGATGCTGTGTGTTCAGTCTACTACATGCTGCTTGCCTGAAACTGTGCTTGTGTTTATCCTGGATTTAAAAGGCTTCTCCTGCTTTCCTAAGACCAATCACTTTCTCTCCAGCAATTACTGCTTACAACAAAACAGTAATCTTTGAAGTGATTTGGGCAGGTGTGTTTGGTATGGCAGTGCTGGGCAGCTGCAGCCTGTGGGTCAGCTGCCTGCTGAGCTGCACAGCTGGATCCTGGCCATGGCAGCACCGCTTCTGCTGCTCAGAGAGGAGGAGCAGGGAGGCAGGTCAGAGCTGGGGTTTCTGGAGAGTCCTTGGAGCAGCCCCCCTCAGAGCTGTGCCAGTATCTGGATTTCAAAACGCAGGTCAGTGCCGTGAGATCATACAACAGGTAGGCTTTGCTTCCTGCAGACTTACTCTGTCCCTGGAAATCACTGGCGAGTTGACAGTGTACTTGTGCTACTGACAATCCATGTTTTTGTGTCCTAGTGATCCAAATGTAATTCCACATTAGTAATTTCACCTGTGTCTTATCATAGTCTTCAGTGTGTTTAGTGGTTTTACAAAGGAGTTTATAAGTGGTAATAAATTAGCGAATTTGTGTTATATTTGCAGATTTGTTCAGAACCTCAAATAAAGTGTTTGTAACCTCCATAGAATTATGATGTAAACTTTGGAGAAATATGAGGAAGTGGATTCTTGCTTGCAATTAAAGAAACATAAACTGAAAAAGAATAAATATTCAAAAAGTTTTGAATCCTAAGAGCTTGGTTCTTTGTGATTTCTGCAACCCTAGCTTGGATGAATACTGTCCTACTTAAGGAACTGGTAGATCATATGCCTTGATGATGACAATAATAAAGATGATAGTGGGGCAATGATTTCTAAATCAAATTTGTGCTCAAATCTCTGTTTGTTCAGCTGCATAAAGAATTTGGTATTTTTGTAAAGTACTTTCTATGTGGTGTTTTGTACACAAAATCCAATTTGGTTCATAAAAGGTAAAATGTACTATTCTCTTTCTTTCCTCACAAAAGTGACAATAAATCTGTTTCTTGTGGTCAGGAACTAATAACACAGAAAAGAATGTATGAATTAGCTTTTTATTTGTATAGAATTTTAATAGTGAGGAGGAAAAACAGTCTTCCGTGATGAAACTTAGTCAGCAGTGAGCAAAGGAGTGCTGCTTGTGTGTCCCACAAACTGCTCTTCATTGTCTTACTCTGAGGATTTTTTTTAAAACTCTAGATATGTACTTAATCTTCTTGTCACTATGGTGGCAATAAAACCTGAAATCTCATGTTCCTCCTATTAAATATATCAGTATGTTAGAGATGGTGTTTATCTGTGGATTTATCAACAGGAAACTCAATACTAATTTCTTTTTTTAAAAAAGGGACAAAAGATGATCACATAAAACTGCTCAGCCTCAGTTGGAAAAGAGCCCGTGTATTATTTTTATCAGTCTAGTTTTTCTAATAGGTGCTCCATTATTAAAGTGGAAAACTTCAATATCCTGTCTTCGTAAAAAAGCACCATGTGAACATCTAAGGCCCATTCAATGTTACTTGTAAAATGTCTGTGTTGTGCACACTGCTGCTTGTTTTATTCAAATGCATGGATTGATAAGTGCTGCTAACTCCATCTTAGGTGGTTGCATTCTCTTTTCTGTCTTTCCCATCTCTGGTCATTAGAAACAGTGATCTTGAAATCTTGTGCTCTCTTTACTGACTCAAGGTTGAAGGGTCCAGTTTTCCCGGCAACATTAGGAATATAGATTTTTTTTTTTTTTAAAGCTGTTGGTTGTTGTTTAATTTTAAACTGTTAAATGTGAAGGATGTTGCAGTGGATTTCTCACTTGAGTTCCTGTACTGAAAAATGCTTGCAGTAGTACAGTCTTGGGGTTAATAAATTCAGGAATATGGAATTGGCAAAAACAGTCAAGAGCCTAAACTTTAAGAGGAGAGAACAACTTGCTTGCTTTTCTCCTTGCTGTGTTTCTTTAGCTTCTGTCATAATAGGAATGAATACGAATAACAAACATATATATGGAAGAGAGAAAAGCTGTATCATTGAATTGTTTCCCTGTTGTAGGTTAACAAAGCCCTTGTCATTTGCGGATTGTGTTGGGGATGAATTGCCATGGGGATGGGAAGCCGCATATGATCCTCAGATTGGTGTATACTACATTGATCACATAAACCGTAAGTATTTTTTGGTTTGCCATATTGATTATAAAAGACGATTCATCTTGATTAGACTTGGAATTCTTGATTAGAATAACAATGCTGAGGAAAATTTGCCGTTTGATATAACACTATTTGCTTTAAAAGGCTTACAAGAAAATCTGCTGGTACAAAATGGCTACAGCTGTTTCTACGTATATTTTTTAATTGCATGGTAATTATGTCTAAACCATGTAAAACTAGCAAAACTTGAAATACAATGCCATTTAGACCTACTGAAATGAATATATTCCTGAAAGCATTTCTATTTTCTTTTTATACATTTATTACTCCATATTGATATGTTTTTCTGTGTCCTCAGAAACAGCCTTTAACAGCACAATAGCAGAGATTCTGTTTGAGATCAACACCTCACTCTAGGTACTTGAAGCTGTGCTAGCAGTGCTATATACTTCCTAAAAAATTAGAAGGTACCTACAGACATTTCAGATGCCTAAAGTTAGCAGAGGCAACTGCAGAAGGTCAGTAAATATGGCATGGACAGTAAGAGGCCATCCTTCTGGATGGCATCTCAAATGTCTGGGCAAGTGAATCCAACCTGCCTTGTCTAAGCCACTTTTGCAGTTAATAGCTCTCTAGTCAGTACAGTCAGTGTGATGTAAAGTGTGGTGTAGCTGACTGGTTGGGTGTCTGCTTTGCAGATGAGATTATTTAACCTCCTTTGGTTGGGTTGGACTACAGCTCCAATAACTAGAATGGGATATTAGATATCACCTGTGCTTGTTGAGCACCTGCAGATAGAGACCTAATATTAAACTGAATCCCACCCAATAACCTCTTTTGGGCTCTTATAGCCTTGCTTTGCAAAGAGAGGCCTCTATCTTACATATAGACATCCATGAACTTTTAAAAATACAAGCATCCTTGGCTGAATTCAAAAGGTGAAGAAAGTAAAAGGTTTTCTTCTGAATCTAAATGCTATTATCAGTTTAAACTTGTCTCTAACTTTCGCTTTGGCCAAAATTATAGAACATAAACCTGTAAAATTTTGAGAGGCCAGTTGGATTTCTGGGTGTTTTGAGAATGCTTTCAGATCAGTGCTCTGATAATTGTGCTCTTATTATTTCATGTGTGTTCAAAATATTTAATCAGTTCTAAAAACCTTTTGTAGCTTTGTTGCCTCTTTTTTTTAGAAAGAATTTAAATACTTTCTTTACTCTTAAATGCTATTTCTGTGCATTGAAGGTGAATTCCTGAATATTAGGAGCTATGCATGGGCTGAAATTTTGCTTCACATGCATATAAGATGTTGGGGCTTTGACGACATTGTCATGCAATTCTCTTGAAAATTGTAAATATACTGCAAACAGTATGCTTGCATGTAATAGAGAAGAGCTGTGTATGTCCCTCTGTCCACATGTCTTCTGTGGCTGGGACAAATGCGATTAGCTGGAATGTTAATGCATTATGATGAAGGACAAAATAGTGTGCCTTGGACTTAGGTATACTTACTTAAAGGTAGTTTCCATCCCTTGTTTTTTCAGTAGTGCATTTGATTCCTCTTGTATTAATATATGTATTCCTTTGTAGCAATTTCAGTGAAACTTATTTTTGTAAAGTGGTATATTTCAGTTTTCTGCACTGTACTTAGCACAGTGTTTTGGTGAGAGTACTCTTCAGATGTTGGGTGGTAAACTGCCTAAGAATCTTACAAGTAGGTAATTGTCTGATGTGCCAGATAGGAGATTATAACTTCTACTTTGCCTGACTAAGGGTGCATGCAATGTTTTGATGCAATTGAAATCTCTAGTATGCGAGGTCACTTGAAATTAGCAGAGAAAAGCCTTTCTAGAAAACAGTTTGTGTGTCTGTTTAGTGTTTTATTAGTTTTGTAATAAGTCAGATGTGTTGAGTATGCTTTTTGGATTTGAACTGTTAAAAATTCCCTGTCAGGACAGTGGCTTCATTAGAACAAGGAAGACTCTTGTACTCTTTTGAAAGTAGTTTTGTTAATTCTCTCTGCTACTGGACAAAGAAGCCAAATGAGGGAGAGCAACTGTACCTACTGCTAGGAGGAAGAACAAATAGATGCCTGAAAAACAGGTTAGATAAAGTAGAATTTCAGGACTCATAAATAGCAGCTTGAGGGATAGCACTTTGGGAAGAAATCTGCTCCTATGTATTAGGTAGGGAGAGGTGACCAATGATGTTTCATGTTCACTGCCTTCTGGCTGGATTTATTCCAGCAAAATGTTTGAAGGAAAGCCCATTGATTCTCTCTTTTTGCATCCCGGTATTAATTATCCTGAACGGCTTCTCTATTACCTGTTCTTTTTCTCATTTGTTTTTCTAATGTTGTTCCTACTGTGTGCCTCTCTACAAAGCTACATTTGATCCAACTGTGAAGTTTCAGATTGTCCACAGGACTTGGACAAATTTTACTACAATAGCTCCAATCTTGTTACATTTCTCAAACCAGCCCAATGAGCTATGAGGAACAGGCTAGACCTTAGTAAATAGGCTATGAATTCAGAAGGTCTTACTCGTGATTGTCCCCTCATTTTCTGTAAAAATTTGAGGTTGAAAATGTTAAAGGATGGAGTTTCCGTTAATGGTCATATAGGTACTTACTGCAGTGGATATTGACAAAACTCCCAATAATTTAGAGAAAACAATATTAGGCTGCACCTTGCAAAGTTCTAAAAATTCTACTAAATTTCTCGAAAGTTTTTTTCCCCCCAGAAATTATGTAAATCCATATACATATTAATTTTTTAAAAAATATTTTCCCCATCTGTGTAATTACTTGTCTTGGTCCTTTACCTTCCCTTCTCTCACACAAACCTGAGAAATGCATCTTTTCTCTTCTCTTCTCTTCTCTTCTCTTCTCTTCTCTTCTCTTCTCTTCTCTTCTCTTCTCTTCTCTTCTCTTCTCGTTGTCTGTGAGCAGTCTGCAAATGGAGAACAATCCCTCAGTTTCTTTTAGTGTCAATATGTTTAAGGATAATTTCGTTTTATTATCATCTCACATTTTCTATATTTTCTATATATATATTTTTTTTTTTTGCCCCCAAATGCAGTTTAGGTTTTTCAACAGCGTTAGAGCTTTCTCATGATCATTTTGGATGATGTAACCCACTCTGAGGAGCACTGACTGAGGTCATTACTTTATGAATATAAAACTCTCCAATTAGGACTTTTAATGTGATGCTTTCAGCTTCAAGGGAGACCAGATTACAGGCCATCTGGCAAGGCAGAACATGCATATGATGTGGGTAGCTAATACTGTAAGAACTTAAATGCTTACCCTCTGCTTCAGTAGCACCCTTTGTCAGAGGAGGTCTGAAGGAATATTGTTTGGCAGGGCCTGAGGAGTATGTTTTGTGCAGGGTCCTTATTACTGTCATTTGGGAGAGTCCAAAGATTTTATAACTTACGCTGTTGACTCTTAGAATCAATAGTGAATACATGTTCTCATATGTTCATCTACTTCAGCTAATTTGCTAACATTTATTAATTTTGCTAAACAACATGGTTAGGAAGTCAATGCTGTACTAAAAATAACATGTAACTATTATTCCACTTTATATCATATATCTACAAGCAAAGTCATCACTTTCAAATTTTGTCCAATTCTTCTGTAAGGTTTTCCACATCAAGCATTAAGTGTCTGAGATGCAGACATTTATGTTCTTAAAGCTTGGATTTGCAAACACCTTTAAGCTGATATTTGAAAGAATTGGTCCTGTTCTATTGCTATCTCTGGCCTTTTGTTCTGTCCCTGCAGTGTTTTTGCTTTTACTTCCATGAACATTTGCATGGCCAGACAGTGAATCAGATCAGGGAGGTGATTCAAGTTGAAACTAATCTGATATGGGGGGAAAAAAAAGCGTTGCTATTTGTTCTCCTTTCCACACCTCTATTTATGCAAGCAAGAAAGGGAAGGTGACCTGGGGATATGAATGAACAGTCAGGTGGAAGAGATGGAGGACAGAAACTTTTCATAGTAGCAGTGCATAAAGGTATTTTGAAATTACACCCTTGAATTTTCATCTGTTCGTGCCCTGTGCAGGCTTGCCAGGAAGCGATTTTGACTCTGAAGCTGTGATTTCCAGGTGCACTTCTCGGGTGGTGGTGGCACCTGAAGTAGCAGCCTTTGCTTGCTCTAGTTCCTGTCCCCACATTGTGTCACCATGAGGATATGCAGTAAACATGGACAGCAGGGAAATGCTCTCCTTCCTGAGGTGTGAGTTGTTTTCTACTTCCTCTCCTTTCCCCCAGCTGCACAGGTTTTCTGAGCTGCATCAATCTATGGTATGTGTTTAGATGAACAGCTATGGAAGTAATGGCAGAAAGAAAGGGAAACTTGTACTTCCAGATTGACATGCATGGTCTAAGGGGATCCCGGACTGGGATAAGTTCTGCCTTGCCTTCAGCACCCTATCTGTTCCGAAATAACTTACCCCCTTTCCTTTAAATTCTTATCTTGTCAGATAAGTCTCAGGAATAACAAGGCAAGTGGTTGTTTTCTTCATTGCATTGATCTAGTTATAAAACATGTACTCTACTGTTAGTAATGTTTAGTGGCAAAGGTTGCAGAATGGAAATGAATGACAGTGTTTAAAAGATGATAGGAAGGAATAGTTTTTCCTAGCCCAGTACAATTTCAGACCATCATATCACTTTCTTTTTGCCATTCTGTACTTTGTATTCAATATGATAATTCTTCTCCCTGCACTCTGCCCAGCACTTTTCTTCAAAATGGAATTGGACAACTACCTTCTCTGCTTCTGCAGCTCCTCACTACTTAGTTTTAATCGTCCCTTTTGCAAGCATGAATGTATCTCTCCCAGAAACATCTTTCTATCACTGTTTTGTCCACAAAGAAAAGGAAAATTGAGTCAGCAATGTTAAAAAAAAAACCAACAACAACTTTTTAACTACAAGAGTTCTATTTCTTGTTGTAATCTTAAAGGCTTTCATGATAGTTCATGCTTGTGCAACTGGTTTATCTAACACAGGGACTATTGTGGATATACTGCTCCAACTTGGGAGTCTAGTACATCTGCATCTATGAAAGTGGGTCAGATTGATTTTTCAGAAAAGGAAGAATCTGAAAATCCTACCACGAGTCTGCAATTACCAACAGCTTGAGGGAGTCAAATGGTGTATCATCACATATGTGCCCTCTTTGTTCCCATGACCTACCAACATCTTCTAAGCAAGTGGTGGCATGCAATCAATTGTGAAGACTCTGCTGTCAGCAAACGCACATGGCAGAAACTCAAGTGCAATATGTCTTACCTTAATCTTTTTTATAGGTATCTTTTCTTCATTCTGGCTGTAGGAGGGGATTAGAGTAATCTGGTGCATGCTGGCTGCAGGAGGGCTGAAGGAATGAAGGCTCTGGATTACAGATCATTTTACCTGCTGGCATTTATGTAAAGATCATACTTGCATCTTTTTCTTATGCCTTTTTTCTGCTAGCCTTAGCAGTAGGTCATTACCTACTTGCTTGATAACGTAAAATAAAATCCTCAGAGTTTGTACTGCATTTGACTGTGAAATATATAGGCATATGCTGTCCCATATCTAAAGGAAACTAATAGTAAAAATCTTTGAATTAATCTTTCTTGGAAATCTGTTCATGCTTGGACAGGACAGCTGGAAAAAGTTCTCATTTTCTCTCATTGCTCAAATTCAAGCACAGAATTATTTTATGGAAAAGTGAAGAAGATGTCTGGAAGAGAGGGGCCATTTTTTGTGTGAAAATTTGATGGCAGGAAGCAAAGAGTAGAGAGGTCAGTTTTGAACATACCCTAAATAACCTAATTTTCATCCATGTCTCTCTTTAGAATCCGTATTCCATTTAATTATGTCCTAGAATGTGATTTTCTTTGAGTATCCAGCAATGTGTTAGATCATTTTTAATATGTCATCTTTTTGGCTTGCATGGTCTTACTGAAACTGCTGTCTCTGTAATGTGCAATTCTTTATTTTTATGTACCTATTCAACAAAAATGTCAGTGTGAAATGATGCAATATTTACTTGTGAAACCTTTCACAAATTTTTGAGTACAAATTGCTTTTATTGTTGTTTGAGTTTGAATTGCAAGTATTTTAAAAAGCAGGGGGGGAAAAGGAATAAGGAAAAAAACCCATTCAGAAAGCATTTGCTATGTAAACAATAAAGTACAGTCCTTAAGTCAGTCTATTAACACTTGGTTATTCTCCCTGTAACTAGTGCCTAGTGCATTTGCTCCTTTGCTAAACGTTAAGACTTACATCCCCATTGCCTGCAATATTTGTTATCCTAGTTGAAGTACAATGAAGTAATATTTGCACTTTCTTTTCCTAAGTGTGTCTTTGTTTGATTGCAGGTAAAAGAACTGGCAAATTGAAAGCCAGTTTGTTTATCAAATAATGTGGGATACACTTGTAGAATAAACATATCCACAGTGATTATGTAATGTTGATAAAATTGCTTTCATCACTCACCACTTAGCTAACTCATACCATCCTGTGGTAGTTGGCATCCAACAACACTTTTCCTTTTCTGATATTATATATCAGAGGGTTGTTGTTGATTTTGTTTGTGCCATCTTGAGACATTTTTGTCATTTTGACATTGAAATCTCGATTCTCCTTTGCTCCTAGTTTGGCTTGCCTACAGTCCTTTAGCAGGAGTTTGCCCTCAGCATGCAGTAGGCTGCTTTCCAGGTATCTTAAACCAGCTTTGTGGAATGTTGAGGAGTGTGGGTTTGAGGTGAAATGGTAGAAACCATCACTGGCAAAAAAGAGAGCTATTACACAGATCTGGCTGTGGCACGCAACTCTCCCCTGTCCTCCTTCCTATGGACCTTTGGTCTCTGGTCCTCATTTCTTGCCCGGTCAACTAGTTTCCCTTGGGATAACCTCTCTTCTGAGATGGTGATTCTGCAACACTTACAAACTGAAATAATATGGGCGTCTGTTTAAACAGATGAGAGTTCTCTTTTCAGAATAAAAAGTATGTCATGATCTTGTCTCCTCTTGTGTGTATGTGTCCTCCTCAAGCAGCAATCTAGCATAACTGGCTTTTTTTTTAGTGGGATCTCCTGAGAGTATTTGTTCTCTAACTATGTTGCCTGAATGCAACTGTCTGACTGAAAACTATTTACATGTGGGCTGTTCTAGAGCCAGTAGACACTACTATTTTGTTTGGCAAGGGGAGAGGTTGGAAAACTATTGCTTCCACATATTGTTAATCCTGTAGTAAAATGTCCAATTCTCATATGTCTAGCAGTGGGACGTCAGGGAGCCATTCCCTTCCCAGTGGGATTTTCTAGTGGGATTTTAATTCCATGTATTTTAGGGAAATAAGATCTGCCACTGATAAAGTAATAGTTTCCTTCTGTTCAAGTAGACTAAAAATTTGGCAGAGCTTCTTGATAGTAGACAGGAACATAACATATGAATATATCTTGTTTAAAAAAATTGGCATGCCTGACTATCACCTGTATCCCACATATAATATATATCCTATGCATAATTACACAGACATGCATAACATTGTTGCCCTTGAAGCATGTTCTAGCCAAAAGAACAGACGAAACTTCCAAGGCATAAAGTCAGTCCTGACATTTTGATTTTCAATTATTGTTCTGGCCAGATTTTTTTTGCTGAGTTTAAGTGCATCAAGCTTGGCTGGCAGTGAGCCAGGAAGAGTGCATTTCATGAATAACAGTATGATTAAAGCCAGCACAGCTTCCTTTTCTATGTGACAGGGCTCTGATCATTTCAGTGTCAGGAATGTCCTTGGGTGGAGCATGCCATCCTGCTATTTGTGCAGTTCCGCTGGGCGGGACCACAGAATTTCCCCCCAGTGTGGGTAGTCACTCAGATCTTTTAAAATAGGAGGAAATAAGTTGCTTGTTTATTGGGGATTTTTAATAAATTTATTAACTATGCACTTGCAGTAATTTGTTCCAAGTTAACTTAATTTAAAACCAATTAATTTATCTTAATAGAAGTGAGTAATTTTGCTTTGCAAGTACCTTTGCTTCCACAAGGCTAAACCCAAGTCAAATTAGGAATAGGCAACTTGAATATTACATGCACTGCCACCCTCCTCATTCTGTTACTATGGATCATTATTTTTACACGGTGATTGGACAGAGGAACTTGATATATACTTTTTATGATCTAAGTCGTGGTCTTCACAGAGCCTGATGTACAACTCTTGGTAGTTTAAAGATCCATTTGAAGTAGATTCCTTTAGTTCACACCTAAGTCTATGCAGAAAATGTTGGAGAGGCCCTGCAAAGGGGGGATGGTTTGCTTATTCTCCACTGTTGATGATTGAAGTCCAGTTTGCATTTTCTAGAACAGATGCAACTCTACAGCTCTGTCTAGCATTCATTACCAGTGCTTACTCCTCACCTGAGGAGCAGAAGTAACATCTCCCCATCTGTCCAGCTGGCAATCTGCTGCATGATTCCTATCTGCTGCAGACAAGGTTATAAGGCATCCTGTTGCAGTCACCAGGGGGAACATTTATCTGCCTTAAAAAAGAAATGGGATTTCCCTACTTCATTTGACATTAGTTGTTGAATAATAAAGGGAGGAAGAAGTTTGGAGGTTCTTTGTGGTTTAAATCTCACTCTGGTTTAAGCATGAAAGGCTTCACAACTCATTTTCAAGTGTTCAGGAACCTTTTCCCTCAATTACTTGCATGCAACGATCCCAATAATATTCTTCTGTGTCCAAGTCTGACCTTAACAGCAGGTGCTTGAAACATTCTTGTCCAAGGAAAAAAATCCTTATCTCTCTCCAGCTTTATTCTGAGAAGTATAAATATTTGTTTTTGAAAGAGTGATGCTTTTAAAAAAAAAATTGGCTCTTAGAAGGTGTATGTGCGCAAATGAACTTACTTTTCAGTGCTACATTTCAAAGTGTAGTGCTACAGTACCAGAAATATCTGGTCTTTGGAGTTTTTTGCTCTGTGGAGTAAACTTACTGATGATACTGAGATAACTGAAAAGTATAGATGAACAAACATATGGTGCTGCTACACAAGCACATGTTTTTAGAAATATGTATACATATATATATATGAATAACTTGCCAGACAAGTGATATGCTTTTTTTAGTTTTTTAATTCATAATATTTAAGAGAACAGAGTAAAATTCTCCAGAGTCTTCTCTGTTTGGTAGAAGTTGAGTAACAATTCTAGGATAGTCATTCCATACTGCTTTGCATTTTCCATGGTGATGTCTTTTTGCCACTGAGCATTTGTTCTGGAATAAATACCTGCAGATACAGTTGACTGAGAGTAATTTGACCAGACAATCTACCTACACAGGCAAATACCCAAACGTTGGTATGCTGAAGTTAGAGTGGTGCAGTTTTTTGA
Organism: Pardalotus punctatus; assembly: GCA_013400915.1. NCBI lineage: Eukaryota > Metazoa > Chordata > Aves > Passeriformes > Pardalotidae > Pardalotus > Pardalotus punctatus. The sequence goes on along the minus strand of VZTX01007406.1, from coordinate 13,730 downwards.
AATGTAGGGTCACGTTTAACTCATTTATAACGATCAGTATAAAAAATGTGAGCTCATATAATCATAGTATTGTTTTGTACTTGCAGCTTGGAGAGGCGAAAAGGAAATGTTTGATTGTATTTGTCAGCAATACAAAATAATCTGCTGTTGATCAGCTTTGTCCTTCTCATGCAGTCACAAGGACAGGGCATCTGTAGGCCATGTTTTAGAACTCTGCGGGCTACATTTGGTCTTTGGGCTGCATGTTGAGCAATCCTCACTTAAAACCTACAAGGCAATTACCTACAACATGCTCGAAGATGAGACCTTCCAATCTTGTAAAATTATTTGGTGTCTGCTGGTTGCACTCTTAAAACACAATCACATCATTACATTCATCTAAAAAACCACCATAACTGCATTTATCGTATTTGATCATTGACCCATGAGAATCCTGCTTCATGCTCTTCATCCTGCTTCACAAAAAAGGACAACTCTGGAAACAAACACTTCTTATCTTGTGTAAATAACTGTGAACGTTGAGTGTGTTAAAGCACAACAACAATAAGTGGGCAGAGATAGGATCATGTGTTGACCATTTAGGAGAGAAAAGGTATTGATTTGCTTCTTTGTGTGCCCAGTATCTTTGTGTAAAAGAGCAAGTGGCTATAAACATGGACATGTGTGTGTGTCTGTGTCTGTGTCTTTGTTTGTAGCTATAGTTAGTTTTTTTGAGAGTGTTCCTGTTGGAGTTATTGGAAAACCAACTGTGTATAAAGGTTTTCTACTTTAATCTTTTATGCGCCACACTTGGGTTTATGTGGGTTTTATTCTTTATGCACTCGTTGTGCACGTCTAAGAAATGCCTTTCCCAAGTAAAAATGTCATCTTTGTAAATGGTGGAGGGAAGGTGTTTATGTATTTAATTGTTTTTAAAAGCACCAGTAGTTCCATAGAGATTCTCAATTTAGGATTCTACAGGGTTTGTTTTATGGGATGCTGCTTTTTTTTTGCATGTCTTTTTGTTTATGTGATATTAACAGGAGAAAAGACTTTTGAAAAACTGGTAGTTAGTCACTATTGGAAATTGTTATTAACCAGAACCTGTCCTTATCGTATTTTGCTGTTACAAAATCTGTTTTCTTATGTGGAGTTGAAAGAGTGCCTTCTCCCAAGAGTGCACTTCAGCTACAGTTTAGAGCAATCACATTGGTTCTGCTGCAGTTCTTTTTTCTCTCCACATTTTTGGCCACTTGTCCCCATTTTTTCCCCCCTGCATTGGTTCCCACAGTAAAGCAATTCAGAGGACTAAAGTGGTAGAAACCTAACCCAGAAAATAAACGTGCCTCCTACTTTTGCAGAAAAATTCTGAAGTGAATACTTTGCACTTAAATATTTTAGTATTGAATGTTACTTCTCTCTGTAGATCTGTGCAGGTTTACAGTATGTAACTTAGGAAGAGTGGTGCACATTTGCATTTAGATTTCAGGTTTTTCACAGCTATGTCTTATGAGAACATTTTTGTACTTAGTACAGCCTTAAAGAAAGAATATTAATTGTACAGCTCCAAAAAGTGCTGAACTAAGTCAGGAAATATTGATAAGTTTGAACATTCAACCATATATGATCATCTTTGTATGTTTACATTAAAAATAAAATCTTAAAATCTGCAGTTAGATTGGTCTTATCATATACCCTTTTAATATATACCACTCTGTTATGTCTCATCCTCTTGTCTATGCATCCTATGCTAGTCTGTGTGGCTCCTGGAGTAAAAATGTTACCTGAAGCCCTTTGTAAATTAAAGGCCTGTTCCAGCCTACTAATTTTTATTACCTGAGTAGTCATTAAAAAGGAGGAGACACCTCAAAAAAGGAGTTTGGTCCCACATATCTTGGACACCTGTCTTTGACAGATGGAAGTACCCTCTGAGAGCAGCTCTCTCTGTCTATTGACCATAAAAGACAGTTGTGTGTTGGATCCGATGTGTAGCAGGCATAGGGATAGAGTTAGGTGAGGTGAGCTGGAGAGTTGATGATGTATTAGTTCACTTACAGAGGAAAGTTAAAGTTGTGTTTGTAGCATGAGAGAGAGAACCACTAAAAACACAAATAACATATGGCTGTAAATAATAATGAAGTGGGGAGGAAGGGAGTTGAAAAATGTAATAACTAAGATTGCTTTTAATTTTTGTTTAGAAATGCACTGTTTTAAGATGTCATTGAAAGACTTTGTTGATCCTATTATTTCCAAATACTCTGATGCAAAAAAAAAAAAAAAAATTTCTTTTTTAGCTTTAGGATGTTGCTAATTCAAGGCTGACAACAGGGGAATGATCTGCAAAAACATTTGCATATTTTACTCTAATTTTTAATTTTGCAACTGATCCCTTGAATACCATTTCTTACACACTCTATTGTGGCAGAGGAAGTAAGCATCTGGTTAGTAACCAAAGGCAAAACTATGGTTTAGACCACTATAACTGGATTACAGGCAAAAATGCAATTTTAGTTGTCAATGAGCTTCGGCAGAAGTCTCTTTAAATAATTTATTTTTCTCCTATAAAGAAACAACACAAATAGAAGATCCCAGGAAACAATGGCGGCAAGAGCAAGAGAGAATGTTGAAAGATTATCTTACAATAGCCCAGGATGCTCTCAGTACCCAGAAAGAACTGTACCAGGTGAAAGAACAGAGACTAGCACTTGCACTGGACGAGTATGTACGGTTGAATGGTGCCTACAAAGAAAAATCAAGCTCTCGTACAAGCTGTAAGTACAGTAGAGAATACAATGTAACTTCTTTGATCTCTGCCTTGCAGGGGATCCTGTTTCTCTTTAGGATAAGTTTTCAAGGTTTGCTAGGAACACCTTGTACTCTGGCTTTTTCAGAGCTAGCATCCCTACATTATTTATTTTGTTAAGATAAAGATATTCTGCTGGAGAGAATCCTCTCTGATACAATTGAACTCATTTGAGCCATGATTTAGAGCAGTTGGCTCTGAAATCTATTTTGTCATGCAGTTTGTCAAGGCAGAATTCTGCCAAATCTAGGTTCAAAGTAAATATGATCTCTTGGCTTCCTGGCTGCCTACTGAAATGATCCTTCCGTGTTGACAAGTGTCTGCAACAGACCAAGAAGGGAATGTGTTGCTTATTTATAAGAAGGGCAGACAATAATCCTGTAGCCTGTGTGCTGTGACCAGGGATGAAGTAGAGATACAGGCTGTTGTCTTGGGTAGGGAATCAGCATCTGGTAAAGCACTGTCAGAGGCTTGTTATTGGCCAAACACCTCTCTTAGACTGTGTCTGAAAGGAGCATGTATGTCTGTGGAAGAACTGAGTGCCAGATCTCTGAGACTTCTGAATAGATCTTCTGCTTTCCTGAGATCTCCTTAGAAATTACAGCTTTCAGGAAGAAAGTGATTGCAGGATGGCTTGGCTAGAAGAATAGGAATAGAAACAGAAATAGGAATAGGAACAGAAAACAAGGAATAGAAAGTCAGGGAGAATGAGGTTCTACTTAGGGATCCTGGGATAAGTAAATAAGGGGAGATACCATGTAGTGGTAGGGGGGAAAAGGGAAAATTTTGATTATTCAGTAATTATTGCCATGCTGCAATGATGTCTACTCTATAAAAGGCTATTACATATTTTTGTATATATTGTAGGCTTTTGAGCAATGTGGATTCATCAAAAAAGGTACTAATTAGTGATTTAGAAGTACTTAAATATTTATTATTTTTATCTTTTTTTAAAAAGTGTTTTCAGGCTCTTCATCAAGCACAAAGTATGACCCTGACATTCTGAAGGCTGAAATCTCCACTACAAGATTAAGGGTGAGTCTTTAACTCATATTCATTTGGATTCTGTCTGCCAAGTTTATGATTATAGAATAAGCATAGCTTGAACAGCTGTATCTTGTACCCTGCTATTGAAACCTCATAGTATTCTAATTAGATACTATCCAAAGGTTTAAAATTAATTTTTAAAGCTGTCTCTGGTACTTTCAGAAAACACATTTTTGGGAAACTTTGACAGATATTCTAATTAGATGTAGGTTTAAATAAATCTGATAACTATTTTCAGTTATATGCTTTTGTTTTTTAAACAAAGAGTGAAAATAGAAAATTAATAGGCCAAGGTGAGCTAAATAGCAGTTTTTACATAACGTTTCTTCTGTGAGAAATGCATCGTTAGCTACTTGAACTGCCTCAGAATTTTCTGTTGGTTTGAAAAACACTATTCAATAATGGTGTGAAACCCTTCTGTTATGTCAAAATGGAAGAGTTCAGATCAAAGATTAAAGTTTGTGTTTGTATTTTGAAATTGCTAATGAACACAAATCCATGATTTGGTCAGCTGTGTTCAGTATGGTCAGTAGCAGATTCCATACAAAGAACTTTCATTCAAAGGTGAGTCCCTAGTGAATTTATCTTGAATAAGGAAGAAATGGTGTGGAAGACATTTAAAATATCTATAGGGATTTCATTTATTTCACCTGTGGCATGTAATGCTTCATGGATAGCCTAGACCTTCTGTGGTTAGTAATGAAAAAATTACATCAAAGCCTGCAGGTTAAAAAGACAGCACCTCACAGCATAGTTCTTTCATGTGGGCTGGAATACAGACTCTGGGGGAGCAGAAGCAGCACAAGTGACAGCATTTACTCAGCTCTTCCATTGCCCTCTCCTGGTTTCTGCACAGAGCAGCAAGCCTCAGAAAATAACATCCTCCTTCACCTGGAATAAGAGTTTGTGATTTGGAATCTAAACAATTAATGTTTAAAAGGAGCTATGGAATAGCTCATTAAACTTTTAAAACAGTATAAGTCAGGGATGGAATGCACTCTAAAACTTTTGTCTGGATGTTGCCCTTCTGACTACTTGCATACCTGTTCATCCTTAACAATCTAAATTTGTAGTCCCTTATCCATTAAGGAAAAGGGACAGTGGTTAGTGAGGGAATTTATTTGAATGCTGGAGGTGGGAAGAAAAATTGTGTAAGCATAGTAGGGAGAATCAAAGGCAGTAAGGACCCTATCAGGAACGAGAAAGAAGAGACAAGCTAATAGCTTCTTTCTAAAATGAGTGAAGCAGTAACAGATGTTCCCTTTGGCAAGGCAATCACCAGTATATTTAGGATATTGACAGTTTGTTGAAGAATAAAAACATGATGAAATTTAAATATAGTCATCTCCTTGTTAAATAGGGGAAAATGCAGGCATGATCCTGTGCTCACTTTTTCCCATTAGCATTGACTGCACATCTACAATTTGCTCACCAATGAGAGAGTCAGATGTGTTAATCGCAGTAATTCACTTTCTGGAGGTGCTTTCCTCTCTTCATTGTTTCTTGGAGTCAAGGAACCTAATACCCTGCTGGTTCCCAACACGTGATTTATTGGCATTGCAAAGTCCTGCATATGAGCCTAAAATAGGTGACCTGAATCTTGTCTGCAGAGTTTAGAAGGGTGCAGTCCAAGAGTATCTGTATCAGCATAAAGTGTGTGGTTATCCAAAGCCACCAGAAATGAAAATTGAGATAACAAAAAGTGGAACCCTGTGATGCTAGGGCGGGAGAGTGGTTGTCATGGAAGATGGCAAGAGAGGTATGGCTGTTATCATAGTTTACCCTTATTTGAATGTTTGAAGGTGTTTGTAACATGCCAGCTTTGGGCATTTTGCAGTATATGCATGCATGGACTTAACAAGAAACAAAGTTAGTCATTAGTAAGCTGCTAGCCACCTACTTAGAATTTGCACATTGTTAGATCAGTTGTAATAAACCTATTTCTCTTTCTCACAGTATCTGAGGCTTACGAGTATCATCAGGTTAATGGTGGCTGGACGGGGGAAACTCAGCATTTGAGGAAGTTCTGGGTTGGCCTTTGGCCCTTTCCTATTAGCTGTGTGTAATATATGCATGTGGAGCCTTCTGGATACATGAATTGCCCATTGTGCAACATGTCGTGGAGAAAATATGACAGAAATCAGACAGCTCTTAAATGAAATAGCAGGAGAAGAAAGATTTTTCTCACCAAACTAAAATTGAGGGGTCAGATCCTGCAGTAGACTTTGAGTGGGGCCATTTGGGGTCTTAATTAGCAAGATAACTCAAACAGCACAAAGCATGTGTGATCACAGTAAGTTATATGCAGCAAGTGAATATGGAATGCACTTTTATAAAATCACATGGGGTGGCGGGGCTGTGGAGGGTGGCCTTGTTGTTCCATTAATACTCGAGTGCTGGGAATAGAATAGGCTTAGCACAGGAGTTTGCTTGAAGGTGCAGTTAGGAGCAGGAAAGGGAGATCTGTCAGGTGACTGAAGATGATGTGTAGAAGCAGTAGGAAGGAGGTGAATATTAAAACAAGTGAAGAGTTGTGAAAAAGCAGGAATTATATGAAAGTTTTGAAGGAGAAGACAAGGAGCCTAAGAATAGTTCAATGCAGGTATGATGCAGTAAACACAGAGGCTATATTATGATGTAGGTCACATCCTTCTAGGATAATGCACCCAACTTGCATTTCTTGATAATGAAATGATGATGAAGTACAGCAGAGGACACTCAGAGGATGATCTTGAGGAAAAATCTAATAGTTTCTGAAAGATGCAGTTGAAATCCTCTAAGTTGAAATCAAGTGTTCCTTCTGCTATTAATATAAATACATGTTTCTGATTTTGAAAGAAAAAAGTTTAGCCATTCTGTATTTTTCAGAAAAATTCAGACTTGTTTCATATTTTACACATCACTTTAGCTGGAACACAGAGGTGATATCTATTCATTTTTCTTAACCTTGATCAGAAAACTTGAGAAATTATTCTTGGGGTTCTCATACTAGTGGAGGAGAAAACAGTTAAGGAGCACTAAATACTTAGAGAAATTGTCTATTTGTCATGCTAACTATTCAGTATGGTCAAAATAAAAGGAGCTTTCTGTCAAGTAAAGAACTAATGATGAGAGTATGATAGTATCCAAAAAGCCTGACCCTAACCCCTCATCCAGAGTACAGATTTTGCTTAGAAGAAAACTGAGATTAAAAGCATTTTATTTCTGTCACAGAAAATACATTAGCCAGAAACTGCAAACTGGAATGTCTAAGTATTATGTACAAATGCCTACAAAGACTATGCAAATCACTAGTTATTTTAGAAATTTAAAGCATTTTAAGTCTCTTGGAAAGCTGCAGCAGCTGCTGATGCTGAGTGCTTTTAGTCACCTGGCATGCTGGGAATCCCTTTTTTTTCCTTTTTTTTTCTTTTTTTTTCCTTTTTTAAAAAATTCTTTATTTTTATTTGAAGAATATCAGCAGGTAGGAAGTCTTGGGGAATTTGGATACAAAATATCTTGGAGACATATTTTGAAATTAATTTCAGTTAAAGTGGTCTAAATTCGTGATATCAGTATAATTTTTCAAAAGTGTTGAATATAGGAGGAGCTTATAAAAACAAGAATTTTAAGAGCTAGGTGACAGAAGGAGACTTTTCGCTTTTTCTTTTTTCACCTTAATGGCTGGAAAATTAGAAAGCCTAACAATATCTGGCTAGTTTGTAGAGTGCAAACAAGCCAGCTATAGATGTATAAATACCAAAATCTTGGACTCCACACTTCAAGGAGGCATTTGCCTCTGTGGGTATGCTGATGATTAATTTGTGTTTAAGTACATTCATTTTTAGGTGGTTCCTAGAACTTTGTTTAATTTATTTGGGAAATATGATATTAAAAATTAAATGGAGAATTTTTTAATTTAATCTTGATTCATAAATATTTTGTAGTGTACTTACGTCTGCTGACATCTCAAATAGCAATATTAAGGTTAAGAAGCAATTGACCATGCAAATTTAGGGAAAATAGGGAATGTTTTTCCAAAGACATTTCTATTAAATAGATACATATATTTGTGATGCGAATGTCTTTAGTGATTGTTATCTTTGGATTAAACAAGTGTGAATTATATATTTAGGGGTCCAGTGTCTGTAAAACTTTATAAGAAAGGGTGGTTCACTGGGGAAAAAAAAGAGTCCATTTTGTCTTTTACAGTGCAAATGACTGAAGAGCTTCCAGGAATTAAAAAGTGAAAATATAATAAGACTAAAAGTAAACAGGCATGTCCCTGTAGGACAGTTGGAATGCATGCTTAACAAGTGAGAAGTAAATTACTTGTTAAAGTTCTCTCAGGTTTAATAACACAGTGTGGTATCAATACAAATATGGAATGTGATTTAATCTGCTTGTGTCCCTTTAATACTAAAGCATGTTGCCCATAGACATCAGGAAGAGAACAGATTTTTTTTTTTTTTTAAATGTGTGTCAGTAGAGCAATTTACTCTTTTTCTCTCATCTGATGTAGAGCATACATTAATTGTTCAAAGCCATGTGTTACATCGTTTAACAAGAGGAATTTTCTAACTCTTGCTTTGATTTAACACAAAAGGTTAAGAAGCTGAAGAGGGAACTCTCTCAGATGAAGCAAGAGCTGCTGTACAAGGAGCAGGGCTTTGAAACACTGCAACAGTGAGTAAAAGAAATTAGTAGAAACTGACTTAATTCAGTCACCTGATTTCTTTTCTTTGGCATGGAATTGAATCTGTTTTATCTGAGAGAATTATTGTGGGGGAAAAGGAGAATTTAATGACTTTTGTAGTTAGGAAATTGGAAATCTGTAGAAATGGCAACCCTTTTGTGCAAGTGTTAACATAAGAAATTTGTCTCCCCTTGTATTTTTTTGTTTTCCCCATGGGGTAGCTTGTGTTGCAAAGAGGCAGAAAGAAGGGAAGTGGTCAGGGGTCCTGAGGACCAAATCAGCTGCTTTGTGTGTCTGATTTAAATTTTTTTATAATATTTTGAAAAGGTACTTGAGTCTTTCTTTCCTCCTTCCCCACCTATGAGCTCAAAAGAAAGAGACGGGTGCTGTTCTTGGAGGTATGAACAATACACAACTCTGCAGGGATTGAAATCAGTCACAATTTGAGGATTAGAGACCTGACTTTCTTTGTTCCATTTGCTGGGATGCCTGGTGTCCAACGGGCTGATGCTGAACCGGGTGAGCTTTCTGGGTATTTAGCCAGTTAGATGACTAGGGAATGAATTTTTTTCAGTATGAGAACTCCCTGCTGCTCCTGCCTTACAAAATTAGGCCCTGAACTATTAAACATTACTGGAACTGTCACCATAAAGAACTTGCTGCAGAGGAAACCTTGCTAACAAGTGTGTTTTGTTGACTAATATGAAGAGAATTTTTTAAATGCTAGTTGTTTTCCACACTGTGGTATGTAACCATACATTAAGAATACATATACACAGTAAAGTGCTGAGCTGTTTGCTCTTAGTACACTAGTTCCAGTAGCAGGAGCAACGTTGCAGCGTTAGTGTGATGTTGTCTGAGTACATTTACCCTTTTCCTCAGGACCTCCTGTGTTTGGCAGGATACTGTCAGATAAGTAATAATCTCTGTCCTGGAGAGCTTGCAGAATATGTATGGAAATGGACAAAAGGTGGGAAAAGTCCAGGTGGAGGATTAAATGCAGAGAAGTCATTTGCAAAGGATGGCAGAGCATCTATGGAGCTAAGAGATTGGAGTTCAGTTCCCACTTCTAACCAAGATATCTTGTGGGCTATTGCCTGTGTATTTTGATACATCAATTCTATAAAATAGGCATTTTTTTAACTGTGAGAAAGAAAATCTGGTCTGGGAGGTGACCAATCATCATTAGAGACATATAAAAATAGATGAAAAATGTGGGGGTTTTGTGTGAAGAGTTTGAAGTCAACTGGGATCTGAAAATCTTCTGCACCATAGGAAGATGCCAGTTAAGTCTCTATCCTCCTTCATTTTCACTAAAACGGAAATGTAAGATTTGTTTGTTATTTAAATATATAAAGACCAGCAAGGATAGTTGATTGAATTCAGCATGAATCAGATCTCATTTGTAGTAAAATTTAGAAGAAAGACATATTGATTCTAAAGCTTAAGGTAATAAAAACTCATGCCACTGTCCCAGGATTAAAGGTTAGCCAATCATGCTGGTTTTATTATATTAATTCAACAATGAAGTATTGTTTTAAAGCAGCTTGCTCACAAGCCATTTTGATAGGAATCCAAAGCATGTTTCAGAAACTGTCAACAGCATTCCACAGAAACACAATGGACATTTGTTTTTAAAATTCAGTCAGCCACTTTCAAACAGTACTAATCCCATTAATTTAAAACAGAATGATGGAATATCTTATATATCAGAGATCCTTCTTGTCTATCTTAATTATAGACAGAATAAAGCAGTTGCAATTTGAATGTGACATGTCATATTACTAGACAGCATGTGGTGTATTACCCAACTGTTCATTCATGATCCCAATTGTTGGCATATCCTGTATCTATTTGACCTTGGCAACCTGATAAGTTACCAAAAATTGAGAGTTGTCAGACGGTAAGTGCCTCCCTATGAAAGAGTCTGAGGAACTTTCAGGCTGAAACAAATACATCCTTGAATAAGAATTATTGCCAGGTCACAGAGGTAGTTTCTTTATACAAATGCAGTTTAGTTTGTATGAAAACTGGAATGTAGAGAAAGGAGAATAGACATGCTCACAGCTTTACAGATTACTTTAGAACTTTGATATTTTTGTGGCCAAAACTTGGAGAAAACTACAATACAGTTACAGGTGTTTTGTGCAAGTTGCTGTTCTTGCAGGGGATGTGTGAGATCACTTCTGATTTGTTCATTCCTCACTCATTTGTTCATTCCTAGTTAACTTCTAGCAAAGATGATGGATGATGATAAAATACAGAAAACCAATTGTATTATAAAAGAATCTATTCTCTACTAAATGCTTGATTTTTGTCAACATGGCTGTTGGTTTTAGTTTTTGAAGCACAGCTGCAGTCATTTTCATGATGCTATAAAAAGTTCAGTTAAACTAGAGACCAGAGAAATGTGTTTACAAACTGTAGTTCTTGAAGGAAATATGGAAATACTAAAATGAAACATATTTTTATCTCTAAGTTAAGGGGAGGGTTGTTTCATTATTTTCAAGATACAGTTTCTAAAATAATTGGTAGCTCAGGAATTTAATGAATTGTTCAACCTATGACATATGGTATTAATTATCCGGAGATTTTGCGAATAAAGAGAGCCTGGTGACTGGCTGAGCAGAACAGCTGTTCCAGACGGTTAATGCCCAGGATTAGGGTGAACTAGAGGGAAGCTGAGACAAGAATGGTGCTGGTTATGTTTCTGCTCAGAAAGGCTGATTAGTACCAAGAAGCCTGCCTGTCTGCTCATTTCCCAGTGTGGGTTTGGGCAGAAGGATACTACTTGTAATCAATTCTGCATCTGTAAGGAGCAAAAAACAGCTATTCGTATGAAAGGTGTACCCAAAAACTGCATCTGTGCTGCAGAGAGTTATGGTGGAAATGGGAATTTTGACAGTATTGTCAGCAATAACTTTGTGCTCCTTGACATTTTGGCCAAGGATTAAGTAGTATTTGAATGGAGATTTCAATGTCATTTTTCTTTTTCATGTCTGTTGCAGGAAACAGTATCTCATCTCCTTCCCTTCTGTTCTCTAACTCTGCTTCTGCCTGAAGTAGAAGAGCAGAGGTATTAGTATGCTTTTCTCTGTATGGTTATTAATATTCTCTCTTTCCACAGAATTGACCAAAAAATGTCTGGAGGCCAGAGCGGGTATGAACTGTGTGAGGCCAAAGCCATCCTGAAGGAACTGAAGTCCATCAGAAAGGCAATCAGTTCAGGCGAGAGAGAAAAACAAGATTTAATGAAGGTATTTTGATTGGTTAATGCAAGTTTTGTGTGGATTTGTTTTAACATGACTCACTTCCCTGATGATAAATACTTTGCATTTTACACTTTTAAAGGACTCTCAAAATTCTTTGAGCCAAACTAGTATTAAAATCAAATTTCAGATGCAGAAACTGAAGCCTATGACATTCCTGGTTCAAAAAGCTGCTCTATGTCAGAGAATATATATTTTTTTGGAACTTTTATGTAAGGTACAATGCATATGTTACCTCTAAAGCACAATTTAGAATATTAAGTGGACAAAACTGATATGTGTTCTGAGATGCCTGACCATTTTGTAAATCAGTGAAAGTTTTCCAAATCTAAATTGTCCTATTTCCATTTCTGAAAGCAGATTTCATTTTTTTCTTTGCTTTTTTTAATCAGCAAAATACATAATTGGTTGCCAAATTAAAAAACACAAAGTCCCAAAACAGACACAAACCCAAATGAGTAGCTTTTATATTTCCACAGGTGCTGGTCACACTTAGTGTCAGCTACCAATGGCTTGATTAAAAGGATGGGTTGCTTAATATGAAATAAACCCAGAATTTTTATAGTGGAGTCTTTTATGTAAATATCTTTTGGTGATAAACTGGTATAAACATGGTGAAGCCCAAAGGAACTTTAATTCCACTTCCTTTTCTTTTTCCTGGACAGAGTCTTGCAAAGCTGAGGGAGAAATTCAATATTGACCAAACCACTGAAACATCTGAACCAGACTTGAGTTCCAGCTCTGTAAACTCCCAGCTGTGTTTTCCTAGACAAACTCTGGATACAGGGTCTCAGACTGACATTTCTGGTGAGGTGAGCTTTTTTCTATTTTGTCCAGTGTAAAGAGAAATCGAAACAGAATGCTAGTTAATGGAACTGGAATCAAATGGCTGTTTGCTGTTGCAGATAGCATATCTATGTATACTTGTTTGACAGAATTACTTAGGATCACTCACACTAGAATTACTTATCTGATTTTTTCCCCTTGAATTTTAAATCAAGATTCAGATGAACTTTATATATTTGTCATGAAGCATTTATGACAATCTTATTCAGTCAAATAGTTCCAGTACAGTGAAGATCAGAAATGGATAGTACTTTTTTTATCTGTCTATAGGATATGTTTCACCTTACAGACTTAATTAATATGAAGATTTTTTTTTTTTTAATTTTCAGGAAAAAAGATCTCCGCATTTAAATGCACAATTTCATTTCACACAGCTGAAAAACTGTTCATGGAACTACTTTTTCAGTGATTTAGTAAAACCTTGTTTCACTGATGCTATATTTTACATACACAGAAGGCTGTTTAGTTTTGATACCTTCTTTGAAGTTCTGCAAGCTAAGTTTGTAAGAAAGAGAGTGTACAAGGTTTTCCAGACAAGGAGCTTGTCTATGTTTTGTAACAAATTTAATAAAGTCTACCTTTGAAATGCACAGACATAGTTGTAAATTCTCCGTTCAACAGAATTCAAAGTAGGAGATCAGAATTTTTGGTGTAGTCACTGCAAGACTTCTTTGAAAATGCTCTGGCTTTACTGGAATATGGGCAATTGGTGGTACAGTAGTTAAAAATACATGAAGTGCCTCAGAAGAAAACAGCACTGTTTTGTACATCCGAGTAGATGAGATCTTAACTAGGCATTTAACAGCAAGTGTGGGGCTGACTGAAGGGCGTGGGGGGCAAAGGATAGTTTTATTTTTCTCTTTAAGTTGTAATTTTTCTAGCCTCTGCCTAGGTTTCATCGGTTTGTTCAAAAGCTTTGCACAGTAACAAGGCTATTTTTTTTCTTTTTTTTTTTTCTTTTTTTTCCCCCTCGGCAGATTGGAGCAAGAAGTAGATCGAATTTAGCAGAGAAGGTTAGACTCAGTCTGCAGTACGAAGAGGCCAAGCGAAGGTAAGGGGGTCGGTGGGAGTGTGCGGCCTCAGCCTGCGGCCGGGAGGTGCCCCCGGTGCC
>VZTX01007403.1:10889-78311 GCA_013400915.1 Pardalotus punctatus | reverse complement strand
TGGGAAGTTGAAGTTCACCATGAAAACAACTGGTATCAGTTTTGAGACTTTACCCACCTGCTTATAGAATATTTTTTCTGCATCTTCATCCTACCTTTCCATTTGGTATTATAAAATTATACTGCTTGAAGACATAAGGAGTTGTTTTAGCAGCCTAGATCTGATGTTTCTTAGTAGTTGCTGAACACAGCTTAGCAGCAAAGACAACCAGAGATGAAAGCCTTTGTACCTGAGACCAGTAACACCTCAGAGCGGCTGCGTGGGATCTGTCCTGTGTGTCAATTCCCTTGGGAATTAGTCCATAAGCTGAGAACAGTCTGTGTTAGGTATCCTTCAGCCATGCACTCCCCTGGTCTCCTGTCCTCCTCTCTGTCTTCCACCATCCAGTCTGGCTTTTATCTGGGATGTCAGTGTCAATGGCATGAAAGTTACCTGGACAGTCCTTCAGACTCATCGGTGGCCTTCTGCAGACTACTGCAATCCTGAGATGAGAACCTGATGTACTGTGTCTTTCAGAGATTTAAGATGATGTGTAAATATTTTAATTCTGGCCATAGAATACATTTTATCACCATCTCCCTTTGTCCCTTTCTCCTTTTTTAGCTCTTTCCCCTTCTTTCTGAATCTCACTCTTCTAAGATCTATTTAATTACACCCATAGAAAAGAAAATGCTGATATCAAAAGAGCAATTCCCTCTTTTGATTTCCAATTCATTTTCCCCTCTCATTCAAGAGAATAGAAATATACAAAGTAATTTGGTATATAAAATGATTCCCCATAATTTTAATCCTTTTAAAGTGCTTATGGAGATTATCACAGTTTGATTTATTTTGACAAGGGGTGGTAAAAATTGTAAGAACAATAGTCTACTAAAAATGTTTTAAGAGCCTGTTGCTGTGTTACAAGAATGAACATTTCAGGTGTTTCATGGGTTTGGGGGATGATTTCCTAATACAGTTAAGTGAATTAAAGTAACACAAGGACACGCATTCACAATAAGTAGAAATGGACACCATTTTGCTAATGCTTGAAGATTTTTTTCCCATTAGTTAAGACATCACATTTTTCTGTTCTGTATCTTTTTTTTATTACATCCTCTTTTGATTTTCACAGATCAGGCAGCTAGATGTCAGAGCTACAAGGGAAATCACAGGACTAACTAAATTTCTCAGTCATATGGCCTGCCCTACCAAGGGTTTGGGTCTGGCCATAATATCAGAACATTTCCCAGGCAGAATCAGAGAGTGAGAGGCCCACACTCTTACAGGTCTTACCTCACCTCTCTTTTACCCAAGAGGTCTTTGGTTTGTGTGCTGAAGTTTTGTCTGCCCTCTGTTTTGAACAGGGTGTAGTAGCTCAGCTCCCAAAAGATGAAATGCAATGACTGAGAATGTAGTAATAGTGACAAAGGGTATTCTCAGAGTCAGCCCCTGTACTCAGCAGCTCAGTAACATCATGGTCTCACAGAGTATGGGTCTCACCGTGTGATGTACACAAGGCTTACTCAGCCTTTTGCAGCAAGGTTTATTCATCAGCAGCATGAAGACAGGTGGCTCCATAACCATATCATGAAGGTGGAATCATTTGG
Organism: Pardalotus punctatus; assembly: GCA_013400915.1. Lineage (NCBI taxonomy): Eukaryota > Metazoa > Chordata > Aves > Passeriformes > Pardalotidae > Pardalotus > Pardalotus punctatus. The sequence goes on along the minus strand of VZTX01007403.1, from coordinate 76,722 downwards.
GATGATCTATTTGTCACAAGATTAGGAGTGCCACCATGGAAAAGACCACAAAGGTAAAAGTGCATCTGTGCAGTCTTGCAATCTCCCCCAGGCCTCCATCACCCAAATGTTTTGTGATCCCAGTGTCTTACACTGGAAGAGAAGAAACATAGTTTTCCAAGACCAGTAATTCCATCACACGTACTAAAGTCATCTTATCTAAGGTGTCAACTCATCCCATTGCAAGAAAACATTAGAAAATATATATGAAGTTTCCATGACATTCGTTTTCTCCTTATTAAGCATTTATATTTGTAACTTTAGATCTATTAAATTTTGCTAATTGAAGATACTTGTTATGTGGGATGGATAATATATGTTGTTCAAGATAAACCTGAGCTTTTAGAAAATTAAATTTCTGGAGAACAGCACCTCAAAAGAAAAAAAAAAAAGAAAAAAAAAGCATTTAAAAGATACCACTGGAAGAACTTAGCATTACGAAGTGTGTAACATAGAATTCAGAAAGCTGCTATCATAAGATAATTTTTTAACTAAAAAATCTAAATTTCAAACTATTTCAAAGAAATAGTGATCTTTATAAATATATTAAAACAGCAGAAAAAAATTAAAAGAGGAAGAGGGTGAATAACAGGGCAGGCAAATGACTGATCTTTCTGTGTGGTTTTCACTTGAGCATGAGAAGAATGATTACATCCCTACAGCAGTCTTCAAAGTGTTGGAGTCAGAGAGTGGAATAGGAAATGAACTGCAGTTCAGTGACCCTCTGTGGCCTGAACAGTGGGAGCTGGTAAGCACAGCATTTCCACTTTATTCACTTCTCTTTTTTTCAGCCACTGTCAGTAGAAGGCCTTCCCACACACACGCTTTTGCATCTTTATTGTAACCTGAAAAGAACTAAATGTAGCAGATCTATCTACGTATAGGCAGAATTAAACTGTATGGGTAGATTTCTTAATGCACTGCACACACACAGGCTTGTTACACGTGTATGATATAGCAACGAATAACTACAGTTTTCCTGAAGATGTCTGCTTTCCAGTTTGAAATAGAATACATACTGAGCCATGAAAATTTCTTTGTGTTTCATTAGGGATAAAACCACAAGTTGGTCACCTAGGTCTGTTAGGAGAATAGATATAAAGTACCACTTTCAGCCTGGTCTGTAATTTTTTTTCTAATGGAGGTAGTTCCTTTTTCACAAAACATCAGCAAAATAGTCTTGGCAAAATTTCCCTCTAGGAAAAGAAGGCACCCTATATAAATATAGCCACAGTGTGATGTCACTTCAGGGAGGCTCAATCTTGTCATCTTGATCTATTCTTATGATATATGTGAGAAAGGTAATCTAATGCTTAATAAAATCTCTAATGCACGTTGCAGTTTTCCATAAAATTGCGTCTCTGCAGTGGCACAGTAAAGTTGCATGTAAATATACCCAGGTGGTATACCAGGTGGTATGTAGTTGCAGTGTTTTAGGATTTTCTTTCTCTCTCATGGAGAATATAGATAAACTGTACTTTCTTAATCTCTGTGTTTAGTGTTAGAGGTGTACAAGCCATAACCAATAGGTCTTTAGGGGTGGATTGTCTTTGGCCAATAGACAATTGTTTATTACTGTGTATAAAAAGAACTTCTTGTAAATAAAGCTCTCTCTTCGCCATCTTGGAGCCTGTCTGCCTGACCTCTCTACCTGCTTCCACAAATCCTACGAATAACAGAAAAGCAAACCATAGTGGTATACCTGCAGGATGTTACAGTATATGTATCCTTGTAGACAAGTCAAGAGGCTACTGATGATCCAAATGAGATTCTTTTTCACCTTTTTGTTTTGTAACTGGACATCCCTTGATCTTTGAAAGGGAGTTCCAGACTTTTTATGTGTTTATTTTAAAAAATAAGTGAATTCTTAATCACATCCAGATTTACCAAACTTTTCTACTAAAGTTCAGACATAGCTCAGATAAAGTTATCACTTAGATGCTTAGGGAAATAGCGGATTGAGGGAACTATGGTGGTTTTTTTTATCAGTAGATTATGATTGTCAGTTTTCCTTTTGTTCAGAGGATATGACTGAGGGAATCACTGAAGACTGTTTGTCAAGGAAAAAATTAAAAAACAATCCTGTAGTCTGATTTTTGTGTTTCTGTTTTAAAGAAATCCCTGACCCTCAAATTTTCTTGGTACTTTTCACCGCAGCTTCAGTTCTGTGTGACGCCATTTGGACTCTTAGAGCTGAGAAGAGGGTGAACAGTTGTTTTTGCCACCACTGTAGAATGACAGAATCAAAGAGTGGTTTAGATTTGAAGGGATATTAAAGATCATCTAGTTCCAACCCCACTGCCATGGGCAGAGACACCTCGCACTAGAAGAAGTTGCTCAAAACCCCATCCAACATGGCCTTGAGCACTTCCAGGGGTGGGGTATCCATAGATTCCCTGGGCACCTGTTCCAGTGTCTTGACACCCTCACAAAAAATATTTTTTTTCAATACAGGTCCTGATATTTCCTGAAGACTGGGAAAATCTGGTTTTCCATTCACCTTAGAAGCCTCTTGTAAGTTTCAGGAGGCCAAAATAACATCTCCCCCTAGCCTTCTCTTCCCCAGGCTGAACAACCCCACCTCTCTCAGCCCATCTTCATAGGTAAGATGCTCCATCCTTCTGATAATTTTCATGGCCCTCCCCTGAATGCATTCCAACAGGCCCATGTATTTCTTGTACTGGGGAGCCCATTGAATACAATAAAACTGAAAAGAGTGAGGGTGTCATTAAATAAAGAGCTATAAAGTATGCTTCCAGACAAATCTAAACCATGATTAACACTGTAGTATAAAAGGATGCACAGTTCTTAGTGCCTATTATACTGTTCTTAATGTCATTTTTCTTTATTACAAGTAAGGACTGCAAGGCAAAAAGATCTCTTTAGGCACTCTCTTTACAACAAAATTTATCCTCAAAAAGCTTCACAGATTCTCTTGATCATATTGCGAAATGTGAGCAAAATACCTTCAAGGCTAATAAATCTCTTTGTTTTTTTATAAAATCCTTCTGATATGAGAAGATATCATGGTTTTATATACCTGTCAGAATTTTGTTAAAATCTTGCGTGTTTTTACAGTATTCTGAAGTTACACTTTTCTTTCTCTTATTCCATTTTTATCTGAAAAGGCTAGATATATATTTGAAAAGAGATATGCAGAGAACATGAGTCTAGCAGTCTGTGTTTTTGGAAACTCTTTTAATTGAAGGTTTGTCTGTTTTCATATGGTTTTCACTAAAATTCTGTAGTTTTACAAAAGAGACTAAGTCTTCATTCCTCTTACATTTAAAATCTGTGTTTTACAAAAGAAATGCCTAATATAGTACTCCTGAGAGTCCAACAAAGAAACTCCTAAATGAATAATTAAGAGATGAATTAATGTTTTCATGATTCAAAATCTGGGAATATAAATGGAGGGATGTTGCGTCATCATGTGGGCTGCAAACAGAATAAAGGGTTATGTTAAATGAACACTGAAAATAGAAACTTTGCCTTTTCCTCTACAGTTCCTTGTTGAAGCCAACCGCTTGATAATTACTCTTGACTATTTCCAAATCCCATCACAAGAACTGTCTTTTCCTTAGCCAAGGAATTCTAATTCACTTCTGCTCTAATTAAAGAATCAGACCTTTCTCCTAGGACTCAGCCATTCTAGGACCCACTGTTAATATCAAAACTTGTCCACTTGTCCACTTCACCCTTAATAACTGGGCTGTATGAAAATTCTAATGTCCTACACAGCTTACTTATATTTATATGTAAGAAGAGTAATTCAATCCCTCCCTATGTGTTGTGATCAAGGCCCTAGATCATTCCTTGCACGACTCACACTGCATCTGAAATGATCTTCAAGGACTCCTGCTGGCTTCAAAGAAACAGATTTTGTTTAGCATTTTAGCAGAGCAGCTTTACTAAAGAACAGCTCTGCAGCTTTGAAGCATGGTACTCCTTAAAATAAGTGGAAAATGTAGAAACTGTGTCCTTCCTTCATAAATTTGATTCTGTCTGAACTCCTGATGTGTGTTCACACCAGTGGTCTCTGTCTGTTATCCTTGAATATCCAAAGGCTCCATCTGATAGGGTCTTTTTATATGCAGTTTTCTCCAATGGACATACCATTCATTCAAAACAGCAGTTTGGTGTATCACTGAGCACACATTTTGTGGAAAAATGATGGCCATATTATTGCACCCAATGTTCATGACAAGAAATAGGTTCCTGCATCTGTGATGTTGGAAGGACTTCATCTGATCAGCAGGAAGCATAGATTAATCTAAAGAGAAGGAAAAATAACATTTTATTCCATGTCTGTTTCCCATAAATAATCCTAAACAAGTGATTCCAGTTTGTAGTGATGGAGGGTGTTATAGTCTGCTCCATAGGAACTCCACTCCAGCAGTCTTCAGAGTGCTTTGACAATAGAACCAAAGGCTGTGACTGCCCTCTGTAGTGGAAAGCTTTGGCCCTCAGTAGGTGTAGGGTGTCAGGTTTATGTGCACTATGCTATGAGGAGATAAATTTATTGGATTTTCACCTGACCTCTTACAACACAGGAGCATCAGGGCTCTCTCTTTAAAGAAACATCTATATTCTCTGCATCTAATAACTCATCCTTAGTATTTCTTTGGGTATACCAAATGTACTTTTTTATAATATCCCTTATCTTTACAGTGTTGGAGTTGTCTTTCCCTAATTTAACCACTACTTTGTTGTAAGTTATTTCCACCCTTTTTCCTAACCCTAGTAAATGACTTTGGGTCACTGCCTTATCAAGTACATCTTTTTTGCTTCCCAGCAGGGTAGAGGGCTACATCAAACATCTCTGCTTTTGGTTGACTGGTGTCTGAATTTGGTCTACCATGGCCTCTGCCAGCATGTCTGACCTGCAATTCAAATTCCTCTACTTCAGGAGCATAGCATGTGTCCATTACAGATTTCTCTGCTGAGCCTATTCTACTATATGTATAGGCTGTCTCTGGACTAGTGCTGCACTAGAGCTTTCTGGTGGTTTCAGTTCCCTTGACTTGTGAGGGTAAATGCTGTTTTCTACAGGCAGGGACATGCATAGGGGATTATGGCTGCAGTAGGCACGTTGTTATGACATGTCCTCAGAGAAAGAATTCCCACAAGTAAGGTGCATGACATGTTGCATTTGTGTGTCATATAAAACCAGCTGTGAAGCCCTTTATGACACGTCCTAGAGAAGGGCTGCATTATGTGTAAAGCTGGTCATAAACAAATGACACCTGCAGGCCTGCACAGGGCTCCCAGACCTCTGCATTTCTCTGTGGCTGAAAGAATGTCACCACTTGCAACAATATCATCATACCCAAGACTTTACTACAATGACCTGGTGGATTTCAGAGGCTCTCTCCTGACCCCCAGCCCTGCCTGGTGGGGTTTTATTCCTCTGATGCACACTCTGCCTGTTCATATTGCTCATGGCACTTCATTTGCTAAGGTCAGCCCTACTTCTATCTTTGAAACAGTCCTAAAGTTTCTTTTTTCCCTTCTCAGAGTCTCCTCCCCACCCTGAAATAGCATGTCACCTTTGAAGCAAAGGCTTTCAAGTGAAACTGCTGCTATAATACCCGTAGGGCCCGCATGCTCCAGGCTGGCAGTCAGCATCACTGCCAGTGCAAGCCTGACTGGTGGTTGGTAAGCAGAGAGTGGTCACAAACACAAGGCTGGCCAAAAATCACAGAAGCATAGAATGTTAAGAGTTGGAAGGGATCTTAAAGATCTTCTGATTCCAACCCCCACTGTTGTGGTGAGAAACAACTCCCACCAGACCAGGTTGCTCAAGGCCTTAAACAGCCTTGCCTTGAACACTGTCAGAGTTGGGGCATCCACAAGCTCCCTGGGCAACCTGTTCAGTGTCTCACCACACTCACAGTAAAGAATTTCTTCCTAAAAACCCCTTTCCACCTGCTCATTGCTTTAAGAAAGGACCAAAACTTACTTGGATGGAGCATTTCCCACTGTTTCTGCTGGCACAAGTGAAGAGTGTTTCCATGATACACTGCAAAGTCAGCTCTGCCAGCTGCCCTATGAGCAGCTGGAGACCCAAAGGAAAAGAAAAAAATCTGAATTGGTGAATTATGAAATGGTTCTCAGGAGCACTGGGATGGTTTAATGTCTTATTGTGGGTTTGGTAGGGGGTTTTATATTTGCTAAATAACCTAATGATTTGTTTGTACTCATAAAGGTGTTGAAAATACACCTCTGTGTTAAATAGCTGCTACCCCATATTTAAGAGATGGCAGTTCAGAACACAATAGGAGACACACATGAGAACCAATTACAGATGAGATTTTGTGGAAAAAAGTGTGGCTACTAAGATAAAAGTTTTAAAATTCTCAAAGACCTTTTTTCTTTTGTGTTTGTTTGGGGGTTTTTGTATTTTTTGTTTGTTTTTTTGTTTCAGTTTTGTTCCCTAGTAGTGGAATTTGCGCCACTGTAAATAAATTTATTAACACAGGTTGCTGTTCAGCCTGAAAAAAACCCCTCCATTTCTGGCTAAAGAAAGGTGCTGTGCCTAACTTGGCTGCTGGGAGAAAATTAAGACAGGTTCTCTATCTAGTGTTCCTGTTTTGCTCCTAAAGAAGCAATTTGAGTAAGCCTATTTTCTAATGCCCTGTAAAACAATGCCAGTGGGTGGGTCTGTGTCCTGAAGAATGGTACAGAGCCAAAGACCTATATCTGTGGGAAGTGGCGTTTACAGTTTGCCAGAGGAAGAGGAATACACAGGCAAAGGATCCTTTGCAGGGTAATGAGACTAAGATGAAAAAAATAGTCAGAAATATTTGTATATATGACAAAGTGCATATTCTGCAAAAAGTGCAAACCAATATCCTCAATGGTCATGTGAAAGTAGAAGAATAATTACTCTACGTTTATGTGTGTGTTTTCACAAACTTTAAGGAGTATATGCACATCAAGGAACATATATCTTCACGACCAGATTAAGTTGCGTGGCAGCTGAGCCCTGCAGAGCTCTAGTCCTAAGTAAATGCAACCACTGAAAATGAGAAATGAGCAATAAAAATGGTCAACTGTGATAACTATTTCTTTTATGTGAGTTTATGCCAATAAATGGTTTGTCTAGTGGCTCAGGACATTTCTTGCACACTTTTCTCTTGGTTGCTATACCATGAACTTATTTTAATTAGTGCTTTCATATGATAAGGCCATTTTAGGTATTTCCATGTTAGCCTGGTAAGGCAAAAAAAGGAGAGCAATTTGCATGGAAATAATATATGTTAAAAGTGAGCTCAAGCAATTTAAGTAGGATATGCTGGAGCTAGTTTCCATCATCATAGCTTGAATTAGGTGTTGGCTAGATGTTTCCTATAGTATTATGGGAAACGGATAATGGAGAGCCTGAATAAGTGAAACAATATGCAAAATAAGGAAAAAATATGTGAATTCAAAGTACAGATGTGCTCACAGGGAATGTTTTTAAATAAAATAAATTCTTGGGGTTTTAAATATGTGAAAAGAAACTGTTCTCTTCAAATACAGTTACACATCTAAAATTGTTCCTCATCATTTTTTACCATTGAAATTAATTTACATTATATATATGATACAATAATATATGGGGATATCCAGCATAGGAGTGTCTTGTGACATTTTGAAATATTGTCAAGTAAATAAATCAAAACCATTGACATCAGTGGGTTATCTATGCCACAACCAGATTGACTTGATACTGCTGTACAAGTGGAAAAGCTAACATGGAACAGATACAAATAGACGAACACTTGTTCATCTGCACATAAACTATACCTGTTTAGGCCTGTTTTTCTTAGGAGGCTTAGACAACACTTACTTACTGAGATTGGTAAAATGGACTAACCATAAGGACACTATTAAATTACTGATACAGGTAGAAAATATTATGTGAGAAAGAGTCAAGCAGAGGACAAACTTGAAAGTGTCTCTATCTTGCACCTTTTAAAGCATCAAAGAACAAGAATCCTCTAAAGTACCTGGAGCATAAATTTCAGGAATCTGGAGACCTTCACCAAATACACTCTTCAGATACTGTAAGAGGAAAGGAATAAATTTGTGCTGAACAGTACCAGGTATTCTTGTAAATAAAGAAATTGCCTGGTTGGGAACTGCCAATAACTCTAGAATATATTGTACTTTACCATAGTCCACTCATACCCTATTACAATACTGAGCATTCTTAAAGGTCCCCCTACAATAAAAAAAGGTTCCAGAGCTAAAACTTTACAACAGCCCATCTGTAACTCATCTGTAGTTCAGATCTTCTAAATTCACCTTCTAGATTTTCCCTTCTGTCTTCAGGCTTCAGACTGTGAGACTGTGCTGTAAGGAATGATGTGCAGAAAGCATCTGTCTCAGCTCTGTCAGTCTTGGGACACTTACTACTGAAAATGTGATGCTTATTCCCTTATCCTGTGAGGCTATACTACAATGTTAGATTTGGCAGCCTCTGAGAGTCTCAGTCTTTCTTATCTGGAACACAGAACCACTAATGTAAGGTGGGGAAAGCTAAGTTTTGGCACCAAAATGTGGAAAATTGGTTGCTAGTGACATGGAAATGCAATGTCAAAGCAGGGCTGTCATCCTGGTTTACGTACTGTTATTGTGGGATGCCGAACTGAAAATCACTGAATGGAAGTAAATCTTCGCTGACTTAAAACTCTGCTGAACTACATGAGATGAAGCAGGAAAAACCTGTGTTTTCTTTCTGAACTTCATTTATTTTTGCATTTCATTGAATTTAGTGGCAAAATCTCCACTGAGGTTGCCAATCCTCAGTTCCAGTGGTACACCTCTACCTGCGCTGTGAATTTTCTTATAGCAGAAGAAATTAGTGTAGAGTCTGCTCCACAGACTATGGCACAGCACCTTGTGCTGACTGGAACTTTCCTAAAGAAAGCTGTCAAAAATGTAACCCTGTTGTCCCTCTGAATGGACAAATTGGTAACAAGAGGGTCATGGAAGGATAGACTTGCTTTTTTAAGCTCCGTTTCAATTCACAGCCTTTATCAATGTGTTGTGATTACACTGCGGTACTTTTTGTCCTTTCTAGTCAGTGCTGTAGAGATTATATGGCAGCAAGTGTTTGTATAGCGCAGGAGCTTTCCTTATTTAGAGGATTTCATCACATTCTGTAATAATAGTTTGAAACAGGAATTCCTTTAGATATAAAAACTATTGCTGTTTTGGCTTGGTGTCGAATTCATGGGCTTGGTATCTAACTTTTCTTCTTTCATTTCCTTACAAAAATTACCCACAAAAATGCTTTTCTTGCAAAATCAGGTAGACTGCTCAAATTTTATAATGAATCTTGTTCATTATATGCTGCCATTACAGGTATTGTGCAAGAGAAAGTCTAATGATAACAATGTAAAGTGTGCTTTCTTGGCTTATGAACATGAACTAACCAGAGACAATTTATAAAAATTTTTTAAAAAAATTAAAAATCTAATCATCCAGTGTGCAATCTGCTTGAATATCCATTCTATACAAAGGTAGTCATTATGCAGAGCCTTTTCTTTATATCTTGACTTCCTCTTAGCAGGAAGGCAGGATGCTGTGTGGGTACCAGTTTGAGATTACAACAGCAGTTGTCTGTTTAGTCTCCACTCACCTTTTTTCTGCCTAAAGCCTGTTGAGCCTTTGCTCAACGAGCTTTAGGCTTGAGGGCTGCATCAACTACAGCACTGATAATGTGATCATATAGAAAAATCCTTGGGTTTAGTCCAAGGTTTCCAAGTTTCCCAAATATCATTGCAAAGCCTCAATTCACCATGAATCATCATGACCTGCTGCCCTTACCACTGTGGTAAGCTTGGAGCACATTTTACCGTGAAAGTTGGTACAGTTTCTGAGGAGTTTTATAGAGTACTTTTGCACTCTCAAATAAGGAAAATAATGTTAATTTATGAATCTTCATGTATTGCAAGGTTTTATGCTGATAAGGACAGTGTTATGGTATCATGCAGGATGGAAGCATACCCTCAAAATGCACTTGGCATTTTGGACAGTGAGTCCAACAAGATATATTTTTGTTTGATTTAGGGTTCTTCAGATTGATACTGTGCCCTTTACTATGTCAGTTCCTGTGTATAATCTTTCCTGATTCTCTTTAATGTGTGTGCAAATTTCATCACGTACACACCATCTTTTCAACATAAAATCAGCCTATTTCATGACAGCACCTGCTTTGACTGTACTGTCTACCTGTTTTTTCTCTCCTTAAAAGTAAATGAGCTCTCTAAAGTTACTGTATGAGAACTTTCCATTTGCAAACCAATAAAATCTTACTATTAAGTTACACATTGAACATGGCATTATAGAAATGGCTTTAACTCTTCTTATATACAAGGAATATTTCTTCAACTATAAATAAGATAATAGCTATTTGATAACATTGAAAAATTTGTTTCAAAATAATAAATTACACCGTGTCTGCAAACATTGATTTGTAAACAACAAACCACAGGCGAGTAAATGACGGGTCTGGTCAAGATTTTGTTTGTTCCTTTTAATTGCTGCCCTTTAAATATCTGTTAAGCAATTACTGCTACTATGTGGTTTATACTACTGCATGGGATTGATTCAGTGATATTTTAATGATAACACATTTTATTTCTAACATGTGAGGATTAAACCCGTGTTCAGTTGCTGAATTCACTAGCTGTAGTTTTGTATTAACATTAAGTACTTAGTTAAAAATAGTGGAAGGTAATTATATTTAAAGTTAACCCATATAAGGAAGAGAAATCCAGTGATTTAGTACTATTTGAAACACTTATAAAAATATATTGAAAGTTTTGCATTCAAACATTCATGGCTTACATATTTTACAGGAATAAATCTCCATGTTAAGAAAAAAAGGAGAAACAGTGTTGATGGATGTCTAGAATTATATACTATTCCATCAATACTTTCAATATCTATAGCATTTTCAAAATAAGATCAGGAAAGTAGAAGCTAGTAAGACACTTTTCCTTTTTCATGCTGCCAGAATATTATCCAGAATTTGGTGGATAAAAATAACCAAATAAAACTAATTTTTGGTATGTTTGACATTGGAAGAAGGGCAGAGAGGAAGGGAAGAAATCTGTTGTTCTTTTCAAATTGTCAAAGCATGAAAAAGTAAGATTAAAAATAGTGAGCTCTATAATCAAGCTCCAAATAGAGATTTCATCCCTAAAATAGCCCTGTCTTGAAAAGAAGTTATATAGTAAAACAATGCTTAATGAAATGTTAATGGAGTTTTTTTTTCCAATGCTATTATTAAATTATCTTTCTAGGATTTTAAGAATGGTAATTATTAATTCATACATGTAGTTTTTTAGGATTGTTCTTTTAGTATAAAAGAGAAGGGTTTACCACATCTATTATGATGAAATCCAGTACTACATGAAGAACACAAGCTCAGTAATGTTAACCAGCAGGAAAATTAATATTACGAAAGATGGTCTTGCTCCAGGAAGAGTTCTGTCATAAATTCACCACTAAGCATTTGTAGCACTGCAAAGCAAAGTCTCTGTTCTGTTGCAGTGTTCCAATACTTCTTCGTGTTATTGAAAGATGCATATTTATTGAGTTGGACTTTCACACTGAGACAGTTCTTTATGGGCAAACCCCTGCACACCCATGGGTTTTCAGTCAAACTCTACACTAGATGGGCAAGCACTCAGATGAAGCACTGCTGAAGTGAGGATGGTTATATATAAAAGTAAGATTCTGCTTAACATAATTTGTTTTATTCAGTATCCAATATGGGAATCAAAAGAAATTGTTAAGAATCTCTCCCTGCCATTCATTCAGTGAAATGAAATGGCTGGTGTTCAGTAGAAGCCAACAGCAGTAAGATGAGATGTACCCTCATAGGTATATAATACCTCACTAAAATATTAATTGTAGGACCATTATAAAAAATAGGAATATATTTCCTTCATCATCTAAGAACACAGCAGCAGTCACACAGCACTACCTAGTGCTAAAACATCAAAAAAGGTGTGAAATAAAAGTCTCCTTTTCATAGAAACCAAGTTCTTCATTCCCAGCATTTAGCTCCAGATTCTCTTCAGAGTCATTCAGGACACAGTTGAGAAGATAGGGAGAGCAAGAGTGAGACTTTTCTTTGCCAGTCCAGCAAGCATCATCAGGAATATGCCTGTCTCCAGGATCTCAGCTGGGCCCTCTTGATAACCACTAAAATTATTTTCTTCCTTCAGGTGGTCAGTAGCATTGCTGCAGTGCTAAATACCCAGGGCTTAACCTATATCATTCGGTATAATGACACAATCATTACATACAGACTCTGACTTTTCACCTTTTTTTCAATGAAAAAATACATTCATAAAATTTCATTAGAGAGATGTCTTTTTAGAAGTTGTTAATATGCAGAGTAAAAAATCCAAAAGTCATGAGGTATCAGGATTCCTGCTGCCTATAAAACACTAATTCTGATTATCATGTCTTAGATTTAGAGTACCGATTTTACTTTCAGCAATCAAAAGGCAGCTGCAGATGTGATACACTGTTCTGAGTTTTATTTGTAGACACCAAAAGAGTTTTATTTTAAACTCATTTATTATGTTTATTATGAGTTATCACACCTGTGTGAGTAACCTGTGTGTTGTCTAATACTCCAAGTAAAATCTTTGCTTATTGGAAAGAGGTGTCAGAGCAGAAAAAAATATAGTGGGTTAGAGAAAAGATAGACAAATAAATTCCAACAAATAAAGGCTTTTTTAAAATTAAAAAAAAAAAAAAAAAAGAGAGAGAAATCAAGATTATCTTTCTAGCTTTCTCTTTCTTAGATTAAAAGGCAATTGAGACCTGCTTGAGGAAAAACTAAGTTTTCATTATGGTGCCATGGACACCAAGAATTTGTGGTTGTCACAATAATTATTTCAAATGTGCTTTATGTTGTAAAGGAAACTTTATTCTAATGTAGTAACTAGAGTTGTTTTTAGTAGATTAGAACAAGAAGCAGCATGAAGGCATTTGCAGCATTTTTTCAATAGAGTACTGAGTCAGGGAAACTAACCTAGTCACTGCTGTAATTTTCGAAATACTAGTGGCTCAGATGCAGGCAAATACCATTCTCCCTGATTTGGACAAGGAATCTGAACATGAGTTTCCAAGTTGCAAGTTGGGGCCTTCCCCACACTGGCCAGAGGATCTCCCAGTTGTGTGTTGCAGTATTCCACCTTGTACAAGTTATAATGATTGCTCCCTATTGTCCAAAAAGTCAGGCCTTTCTCTGGTGGCCAGAATACAGGCCCCACAATACTCCTAGGGCTGAGATCTTGCTGCAATTATGGCTTAGTATTAAAGAGTTTTGACAAAAAATATCAACTGCAGCATGACTACCATTGTCTTTGGCCTGAGCTGTTAACATGGGACATGAAAAAGAACAAAGAGGTTGGATCCTGGCTCTTCAGTGCTCTGAGTGAGTGCTCTAGTGGCCAAAAAAACAATTTTCTGTCCCTTGGAATTCCATTACGGAACCTGAAGGACTGGATCCAAGTGTTAATTTTTCTGGTCTAGGTTGGTTTGTTGTGGTTTTTTGACAGGCTCATTCCCATGATAAGTTCATATTTTGATGAGCTGAACATTTATGATGAAAAACTATTTAATGAAAAAGATTTCTGACCAGTTATAATTAATACCCTGTTTTGTATTATACTGTTTAGTGAAGTTTTGAAAATATGGCCTTAGGGATAATCTTTTAAATAGTTTCTGTTAATTGACAGTGTTATTCAGACATCTTCCTTCCACCCCAACCCTGCTAATATGCATGAGCTATATTAATGCAGTAATTATTTAGATCACTTTTTAAAATTTCCCCTTTTTTTCAAAAGGCTTTTTACTTAAAATGTTTTGTAATGCTTTTATGTCTCTGACTCTTTCTCAAGTAACAGGTTTTTCATGTATTATTTGGAAAGAGACATTTCAGAATCCCTCTAGAATTATTCAGTTTGGAAAACATTCTATAGACATAATTTGCTGGAGGCAAGCTAGTACTGCAGAGTAAAAGTTTACACGAAGACAACAGACAAACCAGTATTACTTTAAATCAGACTAAAAGAGAAAAAAGTACATTTCTGTTAGGCCCAAAAGACCTTTATTTAGTGTCTTCTCAAAAACTGTATTATTACATACCCAGTAAACATTTGATCTTCACTCATTTACTGTGTACTCCATTAGTATTTTTTTCTCAATGCTACTATGGGGTCTGACAGATTTTAGAAACACTTTTCAGCTTCACCAGAATTAGCAAACCATTCGTAGGTGATATCAAATGAAATCCATAGGACAAAATATGTTTCCTAATTCTTTCTAGTTGTAAAGCAGCTAAGCTCAGAAAATTACATTTCTCTCAGGTAAGAAACACACTGATACTCTTAAAAAATAAACAAATTAGCAAGTAAATAAATGAAGAGATTTGAAATCTTCCTTTATGCCACTGTGATAGAGGTCATTCATTCTTGCGTATGAGTTTCAGTACGTCATGATTTATTTCAGAGTAGGCTACTGCTTCTTATCTCCTCTGACTTACGATTGTTATTCACTGGGATTTTTATATACATATACATGTAGGTATACATATACTTATTTGCTGTTTTCTTTCAAATGGAAGGCCTAAGTTCTTGCTTTCATGCTAAAATTAAATGTTAATTGCTGTTGTTTGCAAAAATATTCAGTGGAGTGCGTGGTTTTATGAGTTACAACAAATTAGTAATAATATATTAATAGTAAAATGAAAATATGAAGCTAATATTTTACAATCATCCCTAAATCATAATTTTTCATGGATAATATTCAATGAGATCAAAATAAACAAGTATTTCCAGTGATGACTGTGGGACTAGATGTCTTCACTTTTAGCTGCTCAGCTTGAGACACCTAAAGCTTAATAGCTCCTCTCAGGGTACTGAGGACTATGTCATGATCTGCTGGTGTGTCTGTATTTTCTCTGGGATAGAGCTGACTTTCTTCATAGTGGGTCATTTGAGGTTGTGTGAACTATATGATTTGTGACCACAACAGTGTTGTTAACACAGGGATGTTTTAGCTCTTGTTGAGCAGCATTTAGACAGATTCAAGGCCTTTTTTGTCTCTCACTCTATCCCACCAGTGAATAGGCTGGAGGTGCACAAGGAGCTGGGAGGGGACAAAGCCAGCACAGCTGACCCCAACTGACCACAGGGATATCCAAAAACATATGGTGTCATGCCCAGCATATAAAACTGGGGGGCAAAGCAGGAAGGGGGGATTCTCCAAACGATGGCGCATGTCTTCTCAAGACATTGTTACACGTGATGGAGCTCAGCTTTCCTGGAGATGGCTAAACAACTGCCTGCCTACTGGAAGTGGTGGATGAATTCCTTAGTTTTGCCTTGCTTGCAGTATGTAGCTTTTGCTGTCCCTGTTACACTACCTTTATCTCAACTCATGAGTTTTCTCACTTTTACTCTTTCAATTGTCTCCTATCCCACTGTAGGTGAGCAAGTGAGTGGCTGCTTGGGGTTGATCTGTCAACAACGGTTAACCCACAACAGGTTTCCTACCAGGAGAGTAGTTCTTCAAACATTTAAACTTCATAAAAACGTCAGCTGCAGATTACAAAAGTAATTCTCTGCCTTTTCCTTGAAATGGGAGAATTCATGAAGTGACTTAAGCCAAAGTGTGGAATGTGAGACTTGAGATTAGGCCTCTGTTTTTTATCAAAAACTAAAAATTTGTTCTTTGTGTCATTCTTACTTCAGTGCCTCCATTCTCTTGACCCTTCTTTTGTTTCCTAAAAAATCCCAAAAAGTTAAATGAATCAGAGCAAGGCTTGGGATGGGACCAATAGATTCTCATTGCTAACCAAGCCTCCTAACCCTTCCAATATTTACTTCATATTTTGCTTAATATTCAACTGAATTTCTGAGAGGTACCTATTTAATCAAATAAATTCCTAAATCTCAGCAAACAACCTTCCTTCTTTTATTCACCTATTTGCATTTCACACCCACACTGAGCCTAGGGGCTTAATATACTCAGCCTGGTAGTATCGTCCACTGTTATGAGGATGGCTGTGTTAACTAGTAGGGCAAAAACAGTTTCTCAGCTTGCCCTCCAAGTACAAAACACACAATTCTCTGTTTGTTAAAGTTTTCTGCATTAGTCACAGGGAGTAGCTAGTCATCCACTCAGACATACCACGCTGCACACACACAGCTCACTGCCATGGCTCCTCTGAACACCCAGAGCCACACTGACAGGACAAGACCTTGTTCTTGGCTTCCTTTCTGTGGACACAATGATGTCAAATTAAGGCAAAACAAGGGTAATGATGCAGTGCTGGTGAATGCAGGTGGCACCTTGACATTTACTTCAGTATTGTTCGAGAAATCTCTTAAACTACCTTGCAAGCTAGGACCAATCATTTCTTCTCCTTTTTCTGTGTGAGCTAGGTAATGCTACCAGATACTGTAGGAAAACCATGCCTATTCCTGTAAAATCTCTAAAGAGCCCACTGAGGTTTCCATGTGATAGAAAGGACACCTCTTGGTCCAAGGTCTCCAGGATACCCTAAGCTTACTATTAATGCTAAGAGAAACACTGGCCAGATAGAAAGCTACTGAATATCTCTTTCACTAGTCAAGAAGGAAAAAGGAATGGGAAAACAGATAATGGGAGCACAGTATTAACAATATTTTTCTTTAACAGAACTTCACACTGCCAGAGGGGGGAAGTGACCCCATGTTGCCCCATTTCCTTCTCCCAAAGCCACAGAACACAGACTTGTGCCATTCTTCTACACCCTCTCTGTTGTTTTGGTAGTTTCTCCTTTCAAGATATGGAATTTTCCTCCTCCTTCAGCTGCCTGCTCTGGCTCTGCATGGAGCTTACCTCCCCTCTGTGCAGCTTCTCTCATTTCAGGGGATGCTGCCACCAACAAGCACATTTGCCTTCATGTGATAAGATTGCAGGCAATTGTTTCATTGATGCCACACAGCTAATGGGAAGAAAAGGCACGAAAGCTCCTCAGATTTCCATTTCCATAAATCTTGCCTAAGGCTCCAGCTGGAGCTGTCCTAGAGGGGCCACATACAGTAATGTACAGTATATTCCCTGACTGCTTCTTTAGCCAAATAAATTTTGTTGATGAGTCATGTGGGCACTGCAGAGCATTTCAAAGACCCATCTGGCAGAATAAAGTCACTCGCC
The DNA here is from genome assembly GCA_013400915.1 of Pardalotus punctatus. Classification (NCBI taxonomy): domain Eukaryota; kingdom Metazoa; phylum Chordata; class Aves; order Passeriformes; family Pardalotidae; genus Pardalotus; species Pardalotus punctatus. The sequence continues at coordinate 59,460 of VZTX01007403.1, read as the reverse complement.
TTCAAAGCATAGTGTATCTCAAAAGGTTCAGCGTTTGGAATTGGTTTGAATTCTTGGATCTTTATCTGAATTCCCTGAGACTGTATAACAGGCTTTCCTGCAGAATTTCTGTCATTCCAGCTTCTACTTAAAGCCACATAATAACACAAGAAAACTTGTTCTCCTGGTATTTCTATCAAATGCAGAAGTGTATGTCAGAAGGTGAGGAAAGAGGAGGAACCTGAATATATCATAACTTTGATTAATATTTGGTTCAGGATTTGTTCTAGGAAGAAGTTGATGATTCCACTACATAACTTGACTGTTGTTTAAATATTTATATTCTTTTGGGGGCTGACTCATTTCATTTAACAATGCCTTCATATAACTTATGTTTCCACTAAATTATCAAGTCAATTTCTGTGTATGTTCCAGCTTGGCGGCTGTGTCTCCTAGTGCAGTGATCTTTAATTTGAATGGAACCTTGTGTTTGCAAAACACTGCATATAGTCCATCATTTCTCATTTGCTTCAGTTCTTCTAAACTATTTCAGTGAAGAATGTGAAATGCAATTATTTTTTCAAATGTATAATCTTAGAAAAGGTTACATTTAGTAGCTCAAGCCTCAGCTGAAATCTCACCATGTTAACTTTTTCTTACAAGGCTTATAGCAATTTACAAATACTTAAATATTTTCCTTCTTCTATTGGAATGCTTGTATTTTCTTATCTGCATGACTTTGGCTTAGCTGGGAAATGATTATATTTTGCTTATGTTCCTGTCAGGAAAGAACACATCCAGAACACTTATAAATCTGCGGATGAAATGTACACCTCTGTTTTAAATACATTCCATTCACCCCGTGAATGCCAGATACTTTTCAGACTTTATCACTTAGAAGATTAGACCTAAGATAGATCATGGAATATCTGAAAATATCTTACAGGCTGCCTTTCATTACTTCAAAGTCATCTGGATGGCTCATTTTGCTCACAGCTGCTGATTGAATCTGTAAAACCTAATTTTCTGAGGTGCTGGGTATTTTCTACCTCTCACAAAGTGGAAATGTAGATGATTAGTGTCAGTTCCATAGTTCTCTCTTCTTTCCCCCAGGGACTATATCAGTTATAGTATACAAATGTAACAAAATATTTATTGGTTGAGAATAATAAGAAGTTAAAATGTTGAGAGTGTTCTTAGGTCTAGATCACATCCAATGTGTCTGAGGGCATATTTACACCAATCCTATTTATAAAATATTAATTCTAGGCATGGTTTCTCTTCCAAAAACAGAATGAGCTGTTGCTTGCTAATATACCAAGCACCAAGAGCTGATGAAAAAAGAAAGTATCTCCAAATACCTAATTTCCTATTGGGTGCAGTTAATGTTTCTGAAATACTTTAATGTGCCCTGCCCTAAGAAACCTCTGTGCATTTTGCTCCTTTTTTCAAGAATGTGTAAGCAAAAGCAGTGTGGAAAAGCACATTAGAGGCAAAGTAGAACCATCGAACATTTAGATCCTTCATGAAAAAGGTAGTAATGGTAGAAGGTTAAGTTTCTCGCTTGTTAAGCAACATTTTACTTAACCAGTTCTGGAATAATGCACTGTTCATAATGAGTAAAGATAGTGATAACATTTTCAACATGATTATCTGTCTATACCAAAAAAGGATTGTTAGAATTGCACAACAATATAACAAACTGGTGAGTTCTCAACTTATCATGATAGAAGAAGAGAAAAATTAGACAGAAAAGTGCTATAACTGTGATGCAGTCACCCCAAGAAGGTCCGTGAATTACTTTTTACTTTAATATTGTTTGATAAGATGCAGGCCAGGGAACATCACAAGTACCAAGGAAACCTTGGGAAGTAAAAAAAAAAAAAAAGAAAAAAAAAAATTGGTTTTCCAAACACCATTTGTTATGATATTAAGTGGTTTCATGCTTTAGTTTCTTCACGTTATACTCTCACTTCTGAGTGCAAACTTTGCCGACGGCAAAGGGAAATACAAAGTGTTGACAGTTAACTATAGCTGGCCACCTGGCCATCCATTACACCCCAGATGTGAATTGTGAATCTTTATATTCCTTCTATTTGAGGAAAATGCTTCCTCTGATGTTCTTGAACAACACTTTTTAACTGGAGAAACCCACAGATTCTTATTTTGATGGACTCGTGATTGCAATGTGGATCTATGGAAAAATGGTGGGTACACAGAAGAACGAAGGATTGCGTGGCATATTTTTGCCATCTGTCTGCCTGTAAATTGTGGACCCACTGCAGTAACTGTCTGGTCCATAGAGGTCCATCTAAACTTGCAAAATAATTATTTCATAGGTGGATTTTCTTTTTTGTGTACTGCTCAGTGAGTAGCTCTACTGGGCTGATAAAAGTCTTTTTCAATGTGAAATATCTTAAGAGTGAGCAAAAATGTGTATTTGGTATAAATCTGGTTGAAACAAAGAATATATTAAGTCAAAAATGTAATTGCTTTTCCTGTAATCCACACAAACACAGGCACAGCACCCATCTAACAAACAGAATGCCAAAGTACAACTTTGCACTCTGGGGGACTGAGACCAGAGACTTAAGCCTTGGTTCCCACATCCTGCTTTCCCAGGGTCTGGGGCTTCCTCCATGTGCACAGTTGAAGCTGCTGTACTTTGTGACTCTTCCTTGAGGGATCAACGTGCTCATCAGTTTTACACCACTAGACTAGGGAATCAGTCCAACTATGGCACACTGCTGGGTTCTTTTAATTATTTATAGGAAATTAAACAGCTCCAATAGGATTGTCTATATATCTGATGGTGATGGCAAAAACATGGGATGCAGTTGAGTATCTTGGTCAGCTTGAGATACCACAGAAATGTGAATTTTTATGTTCTACATGCTGTGTGAATGATCTTGTCACCAGGGCAAACTCATTCTCTCTTAATAAAATAAAATTTCTGGCCATACCACAATCCCAGGAAAATGGATGAGAGAGAAGCTGCACTATGTGATTTATGGAATTGAAATAAAGGAAGTGGCTACTATGCCATAATGATGGCTGTTTAGTCTGCTTTCTTTCTCCATTCAGGAATGTGTGAGCAAAAGCAGTGCCCCTATCAGCTTCTCAGGGCATAGGGAAGGGTGTGACTTAAATGGAAAGACAGTGGAAAGATAGACTGGTTTCCAGTGGTTTTACTTAAGTCAGATTTTCCCTGCATCTCTTTAAAATTTAGAGTTTTATTTTAAAACCATATTTTTTATTACCTATTTATTTTCTGTAAGATGTGACTGTTGCTTGTGACTAAGACTCCTTTATACATTTCGACCACAAAGTAGGAAAAAATTTACAAGTTCATTGGCACCATTAGAGTGACAGAAAGTATCCATAAAGTAAATGAGAATATTGTGGGTCTTTCATTTTTAAAAATCCACAGTCACACGTCTCTTCGTCTGCTTCGTGCCTCTTCATCTACTTTTCTTCAGAAGCTCCACTTAGCAGCAGTGGCACCTACAGGATGGAAGGCAGTGGAGGCTGCTATATCTCAGGCAATCATTTCACATGATCAGAGAGATGCTCTACGGCATGCTGACAGTAGACTTGGCATTAATTCCTAGTCATTGCACAAAATTAAAATGCATTTTGTAATTTTGATGCAATATCTGGCACACCAATAGCTTGCTTCTGCCTTAACTCCACACTTAAGTTATGCATAGCGTTTGCTGGAAGGAAAGGCTCTGTTTGTAGGCAAAGCTAAAAATTTACCACAAGACACAAGTATGATCCAACTGTCAAAAACAGTTTTTTTCTTGCTGGCAAAGAAGAATATTCCCCCCTTTTCTACCTTTCAAGCTTAACTATCAAGTGTGGGTTAAAAAAAAAAAAATAGTAAAAAGTGCACTGTGGACTAACCTCATGAGATGTTCATCTTGTCTGGCATGATTTTTTCCAGTCCTCAGTTTTTTATCTTCACAATAAAGAAACATTTTCCCTGCAGATCACACTACTACTAAAGCATGAATTTTAGGGCTTGTAACATTAGACCATTTTTATTGATCTTCATGAGTTTGCAGTGGGGACTTCAAGGTCATTTGGTCACCAGGGTTAACTTTTCAGCAATGAAAAGCAAGAAATGCTTTCAAAATAGGTGGGTATTTATTATGACCATCTAATTTCCCCAAAACTGTAATACTTGTTAAAAAGTATTGAAAAAATAAGTTCTTGTTTCCTTTGACATGTCCTTTCTTTAAGCATTCTTCTTAACTTGCTGCCCCCATGACCTCCTTAGTAGCAGATACAATTCATTTCTTATGCAGACTGACAAAAAAGATGCATGGTATATGGCACTGCATATCTTTACTTCATTATTTCCTCATAGCAAAGACTTGAAACTGTAATGTGTGAGAAAGAAAAGGTGCCAACATGACATTTACTACTGCTAATATGAATCTGATTAATTCTACAACAAGAAACATCATCTTAACTCTTTATCTTCTTGTGTGTGTTTTTTGTTTGAACCAAATTGATAAATCAGAATATTTTGACAAATAACATATACTTGCAGCTCTTGTTGAAGCAAACAATATCACAACCTAGTCATTTGCAGTAAGTTTATTATAAGGGAAGCAAGAGGCTGTCTTTTAACAATATTTACATTCATCTACTAAGCTGAAATCTGTTTTATATAGTACATTTACAATATATTTAGCCATAGTTACACTTTATTTTTAGGACAGCACAGTGAAAGTTAGAAATAGTTTCAGTGTGCTTCACCATGCCTTATTCCACAGTGTTGTGATTCACCACATTCAGAGAAAATCACTTTCTCATGAGGAGGTGTTACTAAAGCCTAATTATTCTATTTGTGTCTTTTTTAGTAACACAGAACCCTTTCTTTCTGTTTGGAAGTTGTGCATCCAAGAACTGACCTCCTCACATCTCAGTGATGAAGCTTCTTCTTAGTTTATTCAATCAAAATTATTTAAATAATGAATTTTCATTTGTCTTAGTGTCTCATATATGGCTCACTTTGATTTTGTACTTTAAAAGATTGATTTTTCTCTTCCCATTTATTGGTGGACAGTATGAGAAAAATTACACATTTTAGTTTCGCATTCTTCATTCTCATTTCTTACTACTTGTAGGTTTGGCTGAAGTGTCAAAAATGTAGAAACTGTGAAAATGTGTAGAAACTGTGCCGATGTATATACTTTTAGGGAAAATGTTTTTCATCAAGGGGAAAAGGAAAAAAAAAACAAAAAACCAAAAAGAAAATTGTATTACAAGGAAGGATAAAAAGAGCCCCAAGCATTTGATTTATATACATATAATGTTTCCCTTATGTATAACATATATATTTAAACATTTATGAAAATAGTAAAGAAATAACCCAGAACATTCAAACATGATGATATTTTTAAATGTAGGGTGACAAACATTGGATTCTGATGCTTGACAACCTTGTGAGTAAAATATTTTCCTTGGATTCATTTTGTTTTCTTCTTTTATTGGATCACATTTAAAATGTCCATAGAACTATTGCTGTGGAGAAAAATAAGCTGGCTGCTAACACAACTGTCTGGCCATAAGATATCGTAAAGGGGGAAGAAAAAAGAAAGAGAGAGAAAAAGAATTTATGAACCAACACTAGAGGAGGATAAACAACATTTTGCCAAAGTCCATAGTCTATTGGTAAGTAAGCGAGGTTAGGACTGGCTGTTGCTTTGTAATAATAAAGCAATACAAATAACTTTGAATGCAAGCAAATGACACATAGGTCAGGATTTTAAATGTGAACACATGCTCCAGAGGAAACCATACAGGAATAAAAGTTGTTCTTGTTTTGTTAGTTTAGATACTGAAAGAAGCTTTTGTGTGTAAAGATGTAACACGATCCCATGCCTGGAGCCATGCCCCATGGTACACAGACTGCTGTGTTTGTCCCGGAGTACCAAAGACAGAGAAACTTGCATCCTGTCTATCTCCAGCCTGGCACTGGCTTTTGTGAAATTTGATTTACTTTTGCCAGAATGGTACCAAAAGGGACCTTTCTTATCATTTCTCTGGGGGATTTAGCAGGGAGAGTGTGAGCCCTGATGAAGGTAAATCTTGATGATCATTGCTGTAAAAAAAAAAAAAAAATAAAATTAAAGAGCAGTTCTGTTTCAGCATTATAAACTCTCCTCTTTGAATACCTTCCAGAAATCTGCTGGTTTAATTTCTTAGTCCCATCTGTTTCTCTCTCACTGGCTATATTTGTTAGTATTTCCTCAAGCAGCATGTTGTATTGCCCTTACTGTGCTGGAGGAAAAGGGCATAGATTGATCATTTTACAGGACAGGGAAACGTTTATTTTGGGCTGAAGTAGAGTGCATTTCCTTGCTTCCTGCCCAGAGTTATTGAAAAAAAAATCACTGGGGGGCAAAAAAAAAAAAAAAGAAAAGAAAGAAAGAAGAAGAAAAAAAAAAGCACAGACTGTTTTGGTACACCAGGAAAAAAAAAATAGAGGCAGCAATGTCAGGAGGGCCATTAGGCTGCTTATCTGTCTTTCTACTTTGGCACGTGAAAGCTCCCAGCTCAGCATGCCATGTGTCAAATCTATCATTTGATATGTCAGGAACCATTATTCCCTCTTTTGTCACCAGTTTTGACCAAAGGATGAAAAATTGCTGTCTTACACAGACAAAATTATTGCTGAAAAAAAGGGCAACTATGGCACATAGGAGTAGGCCAAGGTGAAACCTGGGGAAACTCTCCTTAGATTAGGTCTGGGTTAAGAGAATATTGATCTGTGTGCTAAAAACTGTTGATCTCTCTCTGAGCAGAGGATGACAAATGGTAGCAAACAAAAAATTGAGTGTCTCCAAGGACATTTGAGCTGCTCTCTGTTTTCTATGAGTATTTGTTTGGTTTGTGGCTTTTGCTCTAGGGATTTAAACTAAAATAAGCAAATATTAAACAGAATGGAAACAGCCATAAATGATACAGTGAGAAACTACAGGAAGACTACAGTCAGATGGAAATTACATTGAGTATTAAAACTGATAAATAGCTTAATAGTAAGAAAAAACATGTGTTCACTGCAGAAATTTAGCATATTGTAATTTTTAGGTGTTTTATTATAACAAATGGGATGTCAACATGATATTTTATATTAATTTCTGGAACATTCATTTCAAGCATTTTTAAAAGCACAAATTTCATGGTGGTCTGTATGGGTGACTCACAAGAAATTGTGTTAAGGACAGTAAAAGTGAGAGGCTTCACAGCAGCTCCAGAATCTCTTGAAATCACCAGCAACTTCCATTTTTCTTCCTTGAGCACACTCAGAGATGAGAAGAGTGGAGAGAATTCATCTCCTGTACTCAGATCAGAGAAGTAGACACATTGGTTGACACAGTAAGCTCCCAAGCAAGACAAATACCATTTTCATCTCATTGCAGAGAAGAGACAGGTAGACAGGTAGAGACTTCCAAGGAAAAGAGAATATTTCACTGAGGAAGAAAATTGTGGCCATGGTTTTGTTTTATTTCAAGTTTTATCTTTAGTGCTCTGAGTTTGAATGAAGTTGAAAATAATGGTCATGAAAGGCCCTTTTGGCCTTAGGGGAGCTGAAATGTGCTATAAACTAGGGCCATGTATAACCAACAGTGGAACGGGGATTTGTTTTCTCAAGTTTGAGACCCAGAGCAACTGTGATTCTCCAAGTTTGTGTTGGCATGAACCTTAAGCCTCCTAAGGCCATCGTGTCTAACAATGCCGGTGATTGAGTCTGTTCAGTGCACATTCCTCCCCCCATTCCAGCACACAGCTGCCAAGAGTCATGCATCTCCTGTGACCTTTCTGAATGTGGCAATGCTGGTTTGCAACCCATATACTTTTCCATTTTCTGCTGCTTCCCACTGGAGGTCACTGCGGCAGAGGAAGAGGACTTGTGGACAATGAATCTGAGCTTCCCACCACTACAGATATGTAGGATCAGGTGGGGTACATGTGACTGATGTGTATCATTTTGAACTCATCATCATGAGCATAAACAGTCAAAAGACACATATGGTTTTTGAATGGATGTGGCAGAATGAAAAGAAAATGCCATGGAGATTTTCAGGGTCTCCACTCCAGCTGAAGTTGACTGGTTGTAGCAGAGCTTACCTGAACGCTCAGCTGAAGTGTTTACTCCAATGAAAAGTGCCAGTTTATCAAAACTGAAAGTGAAATATTCCAGAGTTGGGACTATTTTGGTGCAGTTGCAGTTGATCCAGTTCTGGCAGATTACCGGCCTCCTTCCTTGGCAGCATGACCCTGAGCTCATGAGAAGACACAACAGATCCCCAGCTTCTAAACTCCCAGATTCTTTCACCTTCCAGCAACTCTCTTGATGAACTGTCACAGAGCAGAAGCTCCTCCCATGGACACAAATATTTTGTAAGGGACCAATTATAATCCAGATGAATGTTGTGCAGTAAGCATGACATCCCAGTAATTTAGTCCCACAAATGTTTCATAACTAATATCAATCTTGGCTGTTTTGAGACTAAGATAAGTTCCAGCACTCTTTGCTATTGGGCAGAAAATGGAGGTATATAATTACTGAAAATGTTACATCATTGCCAGCTGATGCTCAGGCAAGTCTTGCATAAAGTTGGTCGAAATTCTTGGTATATCTTAAATGTATTTCAATGTAAAAAGTATCTCATTTGAAACTGATCATTTGCCCACATAGTTCAGTTGCGAGAGTTTCACTCATCTCATTTTCATACAAGCGTTAAAATATGATGAAAAAAATTTTGTTTTTTAAAAACAAATCAAGCCAAATATTAAAACCTTCTGATGCCTTTTGTGTTCAGTTGATCAATGTAAAGGCTACCTTTGAGCAACTCAATGATAATACCATTCTCACAATTATTGTCACAACCGTATCTCAGTGAATCCCAGATATAGACCAGAAGCAAATAAGTGATGACTGTTGGCCACTGGTTTTGAGTATGATAATCTTTTTTTCTGCTCCTGAGTCCCTCATATTTCTCTGTCTTCTGTTTCTCTCTAGGCTGTTGGGGCAAAGCCCTGCAGAACAGTCTCATTGACAAGTTCAAAAATGCTTCTTGGAATTTCACAAAGGCTTAATCCTTCTCACACAATCTTGTCACTGTCTTCCCATAACCCTCAAATGGACACAGCAAGATCACTACTGTTCCTTTCAAACCCCAAAAAAGGTGAAAACATGCTGCCTTATTAAAATGGTAGAAGCTGTTTCCTTAGCTCTGATGCTACTCCACCATCAACTCGTTTCTCATGAATGGACCAGCCCTGTCTCTACAGGATATACATGCCACAAAAAGCTTTGATGCCAGATGGTGAAGGAGCACGGGATGAACTGCTGTGTCTGTATTAAGTGTGCAGCTTCACACTTCCCAAAATGAACTCCAGTTTGTCCCCAAATAAGACATTAATATATGGTACAAATTGAACTTTGAAGTAAAATTTTTATGTTAGGAGCTTCTTAAATACAGTTTGCAAATCACAGTATTGCTAGATAGTGCAAATAATACATGTGGTTAGGTGATTTTATGGTTTCTACTGTGTTTTAACAAATTAAGAGGCTTATCATTATATGTGTGAGCATGCTAGGATCTTCACTTTTCCCCCATAGAGTTTTATCATTAGTCACCTTTTAAACATATCATGTCTTTTTTACTGTCAATAGCCTATGAGTTGCAAGTGGTTTTTTATGGGATAAGTCAGTTCTAGATCACAAATTCCCAAATGTTAAAATTCAGAAAACATTTATTAGACTATCACATTGGTTTTCCTGATAGCACAGGACTGTTCTCTCCAGCTTTTTGGAGTTCTTCCATCAATATGGTCTCTGGGTGTCTTCTAGAAGTGCTTAACTGACAGCTGTCATGTATGATTCATGTTTTTTTCAGTCTTCTCCTGAAGAAAAATATTTCATGTGCATTTAAAAGAAACAACAAAATTGCAAGGAAAAAACATTAGCTATATAAAAGTAATATAACCTTCTCTAGGCAAGCAGTACATCAATAACCTCACTGCAGCTGTAATGCCAATTCTGATTTTCATGTTTTAGCTGCATCTTCAAGTCTGAGTATTGTGAATATGGCAGTTCAATGGTAGTTTTCCATAGCTTTAAACATTGAGAAATAAGCTTTTAATGCATATTTCCACAATTTATGTAGTCTTTTATCAAACCCTTCACCAGCTCTGTTGCTCTTCTCTGGACATGCTTCAACCCCTCAATGTCTTTCTTGTAGTGACGGGCCCAAAAATGGATGCATGATTCAAGATGCTCTTGACCAGTGCCAAATACAGGGGGACAATCACTGCCCTCACCCTGCTGGTCACACTATTATGATAAAGGCCAGAATGCCATTGTCCCTCTTGGCTACGTGGGCGCAGCTGGCTCATGTTCAGACAGGTGCCAACCAGCACCTTCAAGTCTTTTTCTCCTGGCCCACTTTTAATGCTTTCTATTAAACAAAATAAACATTTCCAGTAGAAGTAAAACTTCAGAAACTTAAACTTTCATTAATTTTTGTTACCCTATATGTAATAGAGAGCCTAAAAAATATTCCCTAAAAAGCATGCCATCCTGTCTCATTTAGCAACATGAAACACAGGCACAACTGACATATAATCTTTGACACTACTTCATTGGTTTTTAGACATTCCCTCAAAATCCTTTTATATATTGTCAGAATCTGCTTATTCTTAAGATAATTTAGATGTTCTAATTTCCATGACAGCCAAAAAATTGCTTTAAGCAATTATTTATGTGATAATTATTATTATTCATTATAAAGTTATTTATCTCCTATTCAAACATTAACCAGATTAAGAAAAATGATACCATAAAAATGACTCTTGCAGCTCATGGCCCTTAAACTCCAAGGACACAAGTTATCTATTCAGGAAAATATTCTTTCCTTTTGCTCTGGGCAAAAACTTATTTTAAAAATGCTGCATTTCAGCTGATTGTGTCATTTTTTCATCTGTTGTCATGCTCTGTGGAGCTCTCCCTGTATGGAGCTGGCCACAAAATGGCTGATATACTACTTTTAGACCATACATATGATTTCTCCTTTTATTGGTCTCCCTCAACTCTTATGCATAAGTATATGAATATGTTCCTACTGTGTTCTGCTTTAATCTAACTATGGTGGTGTGTGTTTATTGACATATTAAATGTAACTTGATACAGCATATAAACAAATTATTATCAGCAATGATGTATAAAATTTTATTTAAGAACTTGTAAGTAAGGCAAGGAATTCATTAGTATAAAAAATGTATGGGAGTAAACTGTTAAGTTTTTATTTGTGCCTGGATATTTGTGTGATATAAAATGTAATGTAATATGTCTTTGCAAATCAGTTGGTCTAATTTGGCACTACAGCCATGCTGTGGATTTCTATGCAGTACATCAGCAAGCAGTTAAAATTATTTGTATGTCTTAGTTGCATTTGTCTACCCAAATACTTTGAGATACCTTTTATGCTTAAGTTGAGCCCTGAATTTCCAGGGGTTGTGACATTTGGTTTGGGGAAATTACAACAGCCTTAGGAGACTTCTTATAGTTAAATTACTGATACATCTTTGCCTTAAAATAGTATTTTGGACTGGGTTCATCTCAGTTGAAGTTACCTTTCTAAGGTCTGGATATCTAGTACAAAGCTTCTTTATCAGTCTGTGGAAAAAGAGAAGCAGAGACTGTTTTCCCATCTCTTTTAGAAACACTTATTTAATGAGTAATTGACCCAGAAATTACTGTCCTTCTCCATTGATCTCAGACAGCACATTCCTTGGGAATTGACCAGACTCCTGGCTTTTTTGGGGTGTTGAAATGAAGATTCCTATTGCTTCAGTACTAACATTTGTATTGAACCAAATTCTTCTCTCAATTCCGTATATAACAGTAAAAGTATAGAGAGAAGTGTTGCACTGTCTCCGCTCCAAGTCAACAACAGGCGGGCCAGACCTGTTCTGGATGTTGTGTGAAGGCAGTAACCCCACACAGCGCCTGCCTCTCCCAGCAAGGCACCCCTTCTCCCAGGCACTCTCTTCTTTCAGGTGGGCAGAGAAAGTGCACTTGTGTCTACACCCAGTGCCCACAGAAAACCCGGTCAGGTTTGGTCACTTAAGGGCATTGTGTTTGTTTGGTATTTTTACTTACAGCTGTGTAAACAAAATGAGAATCAGACCTGGTTCCATTTACAGCTTTTTGATGTCAACAACTAGACTTAAAAAAGCAATGTTTTCCCACATAAAGGCAAAACTGTGTCTTTGAAACAATCAGCTGAGTAACTTACTTCATCATGCTCCACTCCTCTTGCCACTTGATATGCACCCAGTCTCCCAAGGACATGGGTTAATCTTCCTACTTCTGAACTCATTTCCTCAGGCAAGTAATTTTTTTTACAGAACATATGAATTTTGAGTTATTTTTTAAGAATCTAGTCTTCCTTTTTGTGGCAGAGCTGTGGGCAGTACGTCATTTATCTCCAGAAGGCATACCATGGGTTCATACCACATACTTTTCCATCTTGCCAGTCCATACCTGATCCAAGGTATATGGATCCTTCCACACATCCTAGTCCTCTTATCTCATTAACTCTCATTAACTCTATTACTCTACATGCAAAGACTTTGAAGACTGGATCAGGACAAGGTATTTTGGCAGAATCTTCCTCCATGTTAAAGGCCTGACACTGTTAGTGGGTGCAGTTAGATTGAGTTCTAACTATAGTTTAATGCAAACATATTTTTTTAAATACTAATTCTGCTTTTCTGTAAAAGCAGAATTATCCACCATAGACCTCTCTGTCACCACTAGTGTTTTATTGCTCACAGGAATCTTGCAGCACGGGGAGTCCTGCCCAGATGTTTCTACCAGCTCAGGCAAGTTTCCTAAGCATGAATTTCTTCTGCTTTCATAGAAGACCTTGGACTGTTATGTTTTCTGTTCAAGACATACTTGTGTTCTTACTGTGCAGGTCTTGATACTTTTGCTGGCTTTGCTATTCTTTGCTAATTCTTGGTTTGAAGTTCATTTTACCTGATTTAGGTACCAGAATTAAGCAGTTTAAGCTGGCTAATTTAGCTAGGAATAAACTGCTATCTATGATCGCTATTTTAGGATAGGATGATTCCCTTCTGGAAGTGCTTATCTGTACCCATTAATTATATAGGCAGTCTAAATGACTAGCTTAAAACAAACATTTAACATTAAGATGGTTAAAGGTAAGTGAAGTGAGTCCCATTTTTGCGCAGGAATTAATGAATTTAGACAATGAAAAAACAGAACTCTTCCACTTAAGGCTGAACATTTTCCCTCCCACACTCTGCATTTGACCAGGAAATGCTGCATCCCAGCAATAATCACTGCCACATACCTCATTTTGGTACAAGCATAATTCAGATCTTTTCTTAAAGAGCAGTAAAACTGTCAATTTAAGAAAAATGCATTTATCTGTAAATTATTTTCTCTTCTTTAGTGAAATCACAAATCCTTGGGATATCTGAAGTGAAATTTAAGGAAAGCTAAAAAATAGCTTTATTTTTATTCTTCTGACACTATCTCACAGTTTCCCCACAAACCAATCTTAGTTCTTTCTTTGAGCTACATAGTGAACAGCATCATGACTCCATTCATTAAATTTGAAAGGTTACTCACCTCTTTCTATCAATTACTCTATCAGAAGCTTGGGTAAAAAAGGTGCCATGAATCAGAGAAGTTCATTATAATGTCTTGTCTCATGTTTACCAAGTGCCTTACAGTTAAAAAAGACCATTGGAGTGTAAAGTATGATAATATATTATAAAACAGGTTTTTTCTGGGTTCATTCTGATTTCCTGTTTGTAAGGTGTGCTAGACTGTGACTCTCAATATTTTCTCGTGCTGTAATATTATTTCAAAATAATCATGGTTCATATTTACTAATTCAGTTACTCTGTGAAGCCTGCTCCAAACAATGATATCAGATAGGACAAAACCAGGTAACATTGTGAAGCTTATTTGAATAAAGGTATAATAATACCAATGTCAACTATTCACTATATACATTCAAATTTTTTGTTGCAAGACACAAAAATTCAGTCTTCAATGGCAGTTTTTGGAGAGGGATGTTTCAAAAACTAAACAATGTTTTATATAGACAGAAAACTGTACTTTTGTGTGTCCCATTTTCTATCCAGAAATCCAGTTATTGTAATACCATTCCATCAATGAGAAGTGGAAATCCTCATAAGTAACTACCCAGAAGGCAAGAAATCTTGACATAATATTTTGGCTTGTTTTCAGGGTGGGGTAGGGTGCATTTGTTTATTTTTGTTATTTTAGATTTGATATGTTTGGTTTCCTTTTTCCCATTGTACCATAGGACCATAGTTAGAAAAATACTTTTGTCTTGCATTTTTCAGGATCCAATTATGATATTGTGTTGTTCATGATATGTGAGGTAATCTTGAGATGTTTTATGCAAGACATTAAAGGGAAGTGATTTTGAGGAGGTAAGTGCTCATAAACTGGTATATTGGAAGAGGCACAGTCACGTACGTATCATGTGCAATGTAATCATATAAAAATAACAATATTAAGTAAGGCAATCATGAAGAGATACTGACCCTTTTCCTTCATGAAGATCAAGCAGAAGTTTCACATACCTTCACCTGAAGTTACCTATAAAATCCTCCAAGATTAGTAAGAAACCTCTAATCTTAATTGTTTGTAGATAATTCCTAGGTCCTCTTCGATCTCATCACAACAGCAGTAGGTTGGTAGGTTGAGTCTGGAGCAAGAGCTTCACTGTGATCTGATCTGAGGACAAGTAGATACTGGGTTCTCCCCTGAAAGGTAGTGCAATACCTGAATTTATTTTCTGCTCTTCACACTCGCTCCCCATCATAGTTTGTGTGGACAGATAGAAGAGGTCTACCCTTGCAAATAGAAGATCTTCACCGGGAAATCTTTGTCCATCCAGCTGCAGAGCACTTCTGTGGCTCCAAGGCATTACTAGGTGGGGGGGGTCATGATGTGTGAACAGCTGATCTCCTGGAGTTCATTAAATCACAAGCCTAGTAACATGTTCCTTTAAGGAAATAAACTCAGTGCCCTTGAAGGGACACTGAGAGTCAGGGCAGGAGAAACTTCTACTGAAAGCATCTGAAAAAACAGATGCTTTCAGCCTGCCTTTCCACTTTCCATTAGATGGTCTAGAAGGCCAGTGTTGGGTGACCGAACAGTTGTTATACAAAGGCCAAACCAAAACACTGAGCTTTACCAGTGTCATGGGCTCAGTCTTGTGTCCAGAAAGTTCTTTCTGAGCAGCAGCAGGGCTGTCTTTTGACCTTCAGAACAAGACCCAGTTCAAGAAAATAACAAAAACACTTGTAAATAATCTCTATCATTTTGCCAGCTGCTTTCAGTACTTAATCTGTCTCTTAAAACTGAAAAATTACAATTGCACCTGATGTTCTATCCTTTCAGGTCAGCTCTCACTCAGGATATCAATGTGCCTTTCTTGGCTTAGATTGGCTTCAGTGTTCATTTCTTCATTGTAAAAGCTCATTTCATTTAAACTGCTATGAATTGTCCATTCCTGCAATTGACTTCCTTGCCTAATTCCTGTTCAAAGCATCACAAAGTCTGCAGGTGACTTAAAGGAAGTGCAGATTTCTGGCACTAGCAGATTAGAAACCATTACTTGCTAAAAATAAGGGCTTCTATTCGGTTGTTCCTGAATTATAAAGGGGAACTTTATGGGTGGCACGGTGTGCAAGTGTGTGTGTACTTTTAAAGGAGTGACTGCTGTGAGAATCTTCCAAATATGTAGTATTGTTACCTACCTACCCACTACTTTTTGCTCAGCAGATTTCCCGCACTGCAAAGTTTATAAATTAAATATAAATGAAGATGATGAAAGGTCAGTTGTATCCAAGATTCTGAAATATCTAGTACTAACAGAACTTGCAACAACATTTTCCCCCTCCTACATAAAGGTAGTATTCACAATGTAGGTAAATAATTGCTTCTACATCTCTGCTGAAATTCAGCTTTTCACTAATTAAAATCCTCCTTGCCTTCCTGCCTATAATGTGAGGTTGCACAAAAATCATTGGTTTAAAACATAAAATAAAATCCTATCCTGGCAAACTGACGATCTGGATGATGGTCACTTCTCATCAGGAAAGTCTTCTCAATCCCATGGCTCCCATACTGTTGATAGAGCCTGTCCCAGGAAAAAGGTTATAGCAAGAGGTAGGCTGCAAGTTCCACCTTCTTCCAACCTGATGCTTATTAGTTCTGCTTCTTGACTTCTGCTAAAGGAGGCACTTTAATGCTCTGTTAAACACAAAACAAGCAGTTAGACTTCTCTGTCCTGGCTTACCTTCCATTACAACAGGATTCATTAGGAAATTCTGCACAATGCTTGATGGCACACCTTGGGGCCTACAGGTAGTTCAGACCTATCCAAAGCCTGTGATTTTTTTGTTCCGGTTTGTACTTGACCAAATGTAACACATCCACACATTTATTTCAGAGACAATGAAAAATCATTGACTGTATGGACACAAAATTGTGCTCTCTCTGGCATACTGTCTTCAGAGTGGAGTGAAAAAAAGGATGAATGAAGCTACCATGCAATAGAAAGCGGGGAATTACTGAGGCTGTCTGGGAAGGATAGGGGAAATAGAATTTTCACTTTGCTTCCTACTTTGTACTGAAAAGGTCTCAATCCTCAGCAAAACCAGATCAGAAGTTCAGAAAGAAAAAAAAAACAAAAAGGGAAAATATTCAGTGTTGAATTTAATGCTCTTTTTCTTTACTCTTATAATTTTTTAACTCTCTTCCACAATCTACAGATGTATGTTAAGCTCTCTGAAATGATTGAGATGCAGATAGCTATCTCTAAGTCTCACAATATGTGGAGCATCTGAGGAGTCTTATTTAAAGTGCATGCAGAAGAAAGGTTTGTTTTTACTATGGCTACATGCATTTTTCATTAATACCTTTTTAGTTAGATGGCATGGATTGAAGAGGACAGGTTCTTTTCTAAGGAAGAGCAAAGTCCATAACATCTTTATCCTGTAAAATTTGTACATATTTAATTATATAGATGCATTAATCCAATCAGATAGGTACTCTTTCTTCTTAAGACAGCTTATATGCATTTTCTGGTTAAAATTTTTGAAGCCAGATATAGGGCATTATTTTTTTCACTTAACCTTCTGATCAGTCTGATCAGTCCAGAGAGTTTTCTTGCAAAGCTTATTTGAACTTACTTTTCATTTATGATATACATTATTCAAGTAATGTATCTGAACAAGACTATCTGAACAGAACCAACTTCCTTGAGATGGAAGTGATGAAATGCAGATGCTTACAGTGTGTTCTATGTAAAAAATGAGAGCAGACAATAGGCCTGAATATTATGCAAAGAACACTGCACCACATTTTTAAAACACTAATGTTGGAACCTTACCTCTAAAACATATGCAAGCTCAAGCAAAGAAGGTCTGGGACATTCCTACAGGTTTTATTGTAACTTAGATTCATTTCTGGAAGTATGACGTCTCCCCGCTGGTGGTCCAATCTTCCTTCCTTTGAGATCAATGTAAACGCTCCCATTGACATCAATGTAAATGCTCCTATTGACTTTGCTAAGAGCAGCATCTGACTTGCTGTTCGTTTGCCATTGCAGATGGCAGTGTTACTGTGGGGATCTTCATACAGTCATACAGAGATACTTGTTGAGGTGTAAGAGGGATCAACTTAGCTCAGTATTTTTTGGACACATTCAGAAGTTTTTCAAGTCTCTTTCTATAGATAGACAAACTCCAATACATACCACACAGTTTACCAGATTACTGTCAGAATATAATTTGTTTAGACAAGAGTGGCTTCAAGGATAGACTTTCTCACACAGCCTGCATGCTCAGAAATTGCTCTTTCTCAGGTCTTGTTCATAGCTATTTTCTACTCCAACATGCCAGGAGGTTTCTTCACCTTAGGACCTGATCCAGTGGCCATGGACAACCCGAGATTAGGCTCTATGAATCTTGTTTCGGGTGAGGAAGAGCCATTGTGTCTGTGGGCGTGAAGTCTGTGAACTTCTGCATGTGATCGTTTAAAGCATGGATTAATGTGGTTGGAGTGCACCAAGTTTCCACACAGGTTTTCTGAGAGTAGGAATATTGTGATAGAAGAGAAACATACCCTGTGTATTGTTCATAGCAGCCATTTATGATTTTGGCACAAGGAGCAGTGCCAAAACCTTTAAGAACACAGTGTATTATGTTGCTTTGCTTGCCTACCTCCTTGAGGACCATGGGGATCACATGAAGTATTCAGTATACCCTTCAAGAGAGGCTCAGTCTCATGAAAGATCAACCACAGGTTTCAGTGGTGCTCTCTTAAAAACATTTTTCCTTCATCAACTTGTCTTTTATTCTGTTTGGCATATATAGCTTTTATCACCCATAATTTAAAATGAATTAATATTAATATAATTATTTTTAACTGGGACACCAATTTACTGTGCCTAGTTCCATATGTCAAAATAATTTTGTTAGTGTATGAATATTAGCAGATACCATGCAGGACAGCTCCAGAAGAATGTTTGATAGTCATCTGCTTTGGAAAAGCAGGGATAAAATTGTTTAACATAGTTTGATAAGACCTACAAAACCCATCTGTTTGTCTCCATAAAATGTGTTATTTTTTAAAAACTGTGTTTGCTGCTGTGGTTGGGAATCACTGAAAAGTCATCTACATTTTGACTACATTAACCCTAGTAGAGGAAATTAGAGATTAAGGATTGCTAAAATACTACGGAACACTTGTACTATTTTCTCAGCCAGGCTTCAAATGATGAAATTTGGATAGAATATGACATTTTAGTGGCTTATTTCTGTTTAGCATTAGTTCTGAATTGAAATTTTTGACCTTAAAAAAATATTGAGATATCCATTATTAACCTAAGTCTGGGGAAATATGGATGCCTCTGAAAATGAGAAAAGCTGAAAGAATGTTACAAAGGAAGTAGAAGCAGAGGAGTGCTTGATATTTATTTCCAGCACAGAACATAACCAGAAAGCCTGGATTAGTTCAATTTCTTATACTCCTTTCCTTAGGTATACTTTACTTAGAAAGATAAAATACTGGCAGAGACCTTGTTTTGACCCCAGATGGCCTTCTTGCACTCCTGTAAAACAACCAAGATCATGTCTGCCAATATTGAGAATTCAGAAACCTGTAATTTTGGCAGATATTTTTGATTCTGTTTCTCCTTAAAACCTGGGGAGAATCCCTTTCCCTGGCTCCATGGGACACAGGACCTTTCTTCCTCCAAGCATTGAAAGGAGACCCAGGAGGGCCCCTGCAGCTTTCCTCGTCTGTTGCAGGGTGGATTAGTGCACCTGGGGATCCCAGCTGGTGTTAGGGTTTGAGCCAGGTCAACACAAAATGAGCTTCAGTCAAACTTAAAGTATCTACATTTGAGATAATACCCCAAGCTTTCTGTCAAGGACAGAACTTGAGGGAATGGCCTAAAGTTGCATCACAGGAGGTTTAGGTTGGATATTAGAAAAATATCACCCCAGAGGGTGGCTGGGCACTGGAACAGGCTCCCCAGGGAAGTGGTCACAGCACCAAGCCTGACAGAGTTCAAGAAGCCTTTGGACAATGCTCCCGAGCACAGGGTGTGAATCTTGGGGATGGCACTGTCAGGGGCTGGGGGTTGGACCCGATGATCCTTGTGGGTCCCTTGCAACGCAGCTTACTCCATGGTTCTGTGATTCTGTGTGACAGAGACAGTCACTTTTCAAACATGATTCTTCCGACCCCTTTTAATTATCTAAAATGGGATGAGATGGCTATTCCAAGCCTCTATATTGCTTATTAAAATTGGTCAGACAAATTACAGGTAAATCGCATTCAGAGTAGAATAGGCATCTGAACAAAATGAACATGCCTTGCTAGCTTCAATGCACTTTTTTCACACAGTCAGAAGTGGTCTGGGGCCACACCAGTTGCTTACTGGTAACACATTGGTTTGAGCTGTGGGACAAGTAGAGCTGTATGGGGGAAAACCCTGTAGGTGAGTGAACTGTTCTTCAGATTTCATACCCTACACTTCAGTGGGTTACTTCAGCAAGTAGAAAAACAGACTAATCAAAATTATTGTAGACTATTCAAAAAGCAGTAGTCTAGTGGATAAAAAAGCAGGAAAGTAGTTTTGTGCAAAGTTTGGGGTCGTATGCAGAGAAGCCACTAGACTGAGACCAAGCTACAGGTCTGGTGGGACAGTGCAGCACTTCAGCATCTGTTACTGTAGCCAGATAAAGACTGAAAAATAAAATGGTTAGCAATAGAGAAAAGTTATATTCCTGGGGGTAGAAATAGTAGAAAGAAAATATGACAAATACTGTTGAGCCAATCTTTTTTTGGTGAAGACAGCAGTTGCCACACACATGTACTGCACGCATTTGGCAACAGAAAAGCCAGATTCATCTAGCAGTTGCCAAATATCACTCTAACTGGAGCTACAAAAAGTACTGAGAGATTAGCTTCAGGCATTGCTGCACATGTGAGGTAAGTTGTGCATGAAAATCCAGAGGGGCAATTATTTACCTTTCTTTCACAGCATTTCCCCCTTTTTCAGACCTGCATTACTTCGTTTTCAACTGAAGAAAGAAAGAAAGCACCTTCCATGAGGCATGCTTTTTGCTCTGTGTGCTGTCACATTCCCATGTGTGAAGACATATTATCTATCTAGTAGTCCCAACTGTAACACCTGCTGCCACACAGACAGTATCAAGGGGACTAACAGCATTAAATTGCTCTCTCTTCATTTCTGTGATTGTGTGGTTTATTCATATGTCTAATTATTGAGTTACAAGCACAAAGAATTCCTCTGAAGAAAGATACTTTTATCCATGCAAATATTAAGAACTTAGCTGTTCTGCCTATAAGAGTGTGTCACATTAAGGCTAGCCATGAGACCCTGACAACCTACCTTCATTTTCCTCCTATAATTTTTTTTTTCTATAAATACATAATTTGGTATCAGTGCTCATTGTGCGACTGGTTGTTTTTTTCCACTTTTCAGTTTTAAAAAGCATAACAAGGAAGAACTTAAAAGGACTGATATAACAGGTAGATATATCACAGGTGGAACAGTACAACTGCAGGCAAACTCAGAAATGTCAAAGCAAAAGCAGTAGGATGCATCAAAGTAAATAAACTCAACTGATATCCTAACAAGTGGCAGAGGTTGCTGCTTGTGCTAATGCTGTACTTAGCAATAGCACATCCCTACCAAAGCAAGGAGTGGACAAGCATAGCTGCAGACCGTCTTTGTGAGTTTGTCATTTTGGGACTGAGAACTATCACATTGCTGAGCTAAAAGAACTCTGAACTGCTATAGCACCAGGAGTCCAGACAGACAGGCTTACACCCTACTTTTCAGTGCAGAGTTCTGTACATGTAGAAACGTATGTGGTCATTCCAGAATTACTTGGAGTGATTCAATCACCTGGTGAAATATCCAGGTGTCAAATAGAGACTGTCAAATCATAAGCATGCAACAGGGATCTCAGTCAGGTGGTGAGCCCTGTAACCAAGTCATAAGGCTTCAGAAAGAGCCTGTGAAGTCAATAACAAGGGTAAATTAGCAGTCTCAGATCCTATTCTAGTTAAAAGCAGCTAGCTCTAGCCTGATTAGATATGCAATGTCACAACAGCCAGTGTGATGACACAGAATGTAAATCAGGGTAAAAGAAATCTGTAAAAGTCCAATCCTTATTTCTGTTTTCTGATTCTTACATGCTGCTTATTGTAGCAGTTAACATGTAAAAACCCCAACTTTTTAGTATCCTTAATGTTTTTAATAGCATATGCAATAGCAATGACACTGCTAGCAATAATATTTATTAGATTTCAGATCATGGCAGTCTTATTTGGCTATTGTCAGCATTCTGTCCTAGAAATTCAAACCTCCTGATTGCCTTGGGGACATCTTTTTACCTCCATCCTTACAATTGAGCACTGCATTTTTACAGTGCTTATGCTTGAGATTTCACAGGCTTTTTAAATGGAGTTTCCTCTGTACTTTGCATCCTATTTTTTCCATCTTTTCTTTTGAGTAAATTAATGGTCAGGTGGTGGATAATGAAGATTTGGCTAGAACATGATGTTGTTCAGAAAAAGATCATTATAGGGGCATGCTGGAGAGGTTACAGAGAGCTAAGCAAAGTTTTTCACACAAAGTTATGCATCAACATGAAGAGTTTGTTCAGGAAATTTTGAAATTCATTTTAATTTTGTTCAGCTTCTCTTAATGTCACCCCAGATGAGATCCATCTGATCAACACATCCTCCTTTCTTCCACTCTTCTTATTCATCATCATGACAATAACAATAACAATTTCTCTTTCGTACTGGATTAGAGGAAAAACAGCTTGATTCACATTTGTGTGGGTGAAAGGAAAGACAAGTCAGAGATGAGTTTTGCACAGGGCCATGGTTCTGAGGTAGATCTGCAGTTTCTAATAGCTTTTGTCACCAGGATGTGAAACCTGAAGCTTTGAAGTGGCTTCTGTGAAGATTCTGAGTATTCCACTTCATATTTCCTCCTTTTCGCCAGCAGTTTCATAGTTTCAGAATGATAAGGACATCATAGCCATGTAGACAAAGGTGATCCCATAGGGAGAGGCACAGAGATTTCATATCACATTGAGAGTTTTAATATCAAGATGGAGACCTCGAAGTGGATAAATGTAGCAATTTGCTTCGTTAAGCAGACATTCTGTCATATTTTCCATCATGTGGAGCTTTCTCAGGCCATATGGCTTAATTTCTAGGTCTGAGTTGCAGTAATGCAGCCTGGAGGTCACTAATGCAGGGATAACTGTATGGTATGATTACTGTGCCAATTGCCACATAGCTATGACTCCATGAGAAAGGAGGGAGCAACATGGCTATTTGGACACAGGGTAGCATCAGGGAATCAAAAGGGATCTGAGAACTATAGGCTCTTTTCCCTGGATATTTGTGTACCAGCTTGAAGGACTAATTGATTTAGAAACAAATAGGTGTGTTAAACTTGTTTATTTACTATATTTATATGGAAAACCTACAGTTATTTTCATAGAATATTAAAAAAGTATTTGTCCTTCTTTCTTTAATTTCATTTTTTGTATATTTCTCAAAATTTTGTGTGCAGTTTATTTTTGCTTTTCTATTTTAGCAGGTGCGTGTTCTCATTTTAATTACATAGGCCTTACGTGCAAACCAGTTTGGGGATGAAAATATTTTCTCTCCTTGTTTTCCTGTTGGAAAATGTAATGCCTGAAACCATAAACTTTACTGAGAAATTTCAGTCAGTTAGAGTATTAATATATTTGAAAGATCCTTATGACCATTATAATGATTTGATTGCATTTTGAAGTCAACGACATCCTTTCTTACTTTGTTTTCAAGTTAAACATGATAAGATTCGTAAAACCTGTTCTGGAGATTTACAGCAGTAAGAAACCAAAAGACCAAAGGAGACAATAATCTTCCATACGGTCTAATATCCTGTAGCTGTTTACTTCTGACGGATGCANTTCAAGTTAAACATGATAAGATTCGTAAAACCTGTTCTGGAGATTTACAGCAGTAAGAAACCAAAAGACCAAAGGAGACAATAATCTTCCATACGGTCTAATATCCTGTAGCTGTTTACTTCTGACGGATGCAAAGAAGAGAGGAATTTATTAATTAATTTTAAGAATGCAGTGTGGGTATGTATAACTTGTAGAGTCCCATTCAGTGCAGCTGGGAATCTTGATCAGGATGTTTTGACTCATTTCTCTGGGTCTTCATCAGCTGATGGAACTAATTTTTTTTTCATCAGCTGATTAAGATTCAAGATAATGTGTCGAAACATGCCAGAAGTAATTCCCTCCACGACTGGAGAGAGGATGTTAAGTTGCTTGCCATGTATTCAGAAGAAACCACAAGAAGCACAGCCTCCCCAGGTTCATTTTACCTGGCGAAAAAAAGAGAGCTTTACATGCACCTAAGAAATAAAAAACAGCCCCAAACTAGAGGACTGAGAAGACTATCATATTTCAAACAGAATAGGAAAGGAAACAAGACAGGTAAAGAAGTAATAGCAACATGCAGACACGGGAAAAATTATTGCATGTGGATCAACCAATAAGTTAGGGAAACATAAATTCCAAGTATTCTGGGCTTCTTACTAAAGCAGCAAATACTCTTCAGAATGCTTTTCATCTTTTCTTTCCCTGCCTTGAAGTAAATGTATGTAAACCTAAAACCATGGAAGTTTTTTGCAACAACTTTTTGGACTTCCTTTGAATGTTTACCGTGTTGCTAAGCATTGACTTTGACAAAGGAGGTCTTTCCATTCAGTTTGAAAACCTTTGCTGTCGTTATATACAAATGCCACTATATGTTTTCTTTTGGGAAATATTTGAAATATTTAATTCCTATGTTATTTAATGTACAGATGAATGGAGGGTTTTGTTTGTGTGTTTTCTGACAGAGTTGTGTTTTTAAGGTGAATAGCAGGAGGGAAGAGAGATAGGAAGGGACAAACAAGACTTCTACTGGGGTTGTAGTCTGGCCAACAGTTCACTGCTCAGTTACAGTTAATGGGGTGAAAAGCTGTGATAAGGCATGTGATCAGAATATTTAATGTAGTGTTCCTGCAGATAGTCAAATTCAGGGCTTCCTAAATGTGGTTTATTATTACAGATGTTGAAAAGGGAGTAGTCTCAGAATAGGAGCCAAGTTTTTTTAGCCTATCCACAGAAATGTCAGCATTATTTTAGCAAGTGATTCATAATATCTATAATACAAAATCTTGTATTTTGTATGTTGCATTTTATATAGTAACTGGCAAATTATAGTACAGCACTAACTGAAAGTTTAAGATTTGTACTGCATATCATGGTTGTGATCCCGGCATCTTTAAACCACAAGGACTGGAAGTATGTAACAATTTTAAATGCAAGCCTCTGTTACCAGAAAAGCAGCTGAACTCTTACATGTATGATTAAGGATCACTTCTCCCTGCAGAACGCAGCTGATCTTCATGTTTCTAAAATAATCTTCCTGTTGGAACACTTTGTTACGATTACATCCAAGGTTTTGGAAAAAGGCAAAGTGCTGCAGAGTTTAAAACATTTATTTTTTACTTGTCTCCCCACAGATATATCTTCCCTGTAACAATTTCTAAACAGTCAGCTTCTCCAGACACTATCAGTAAGAATATTAGAGAGCAGGAACTACTAGTATTGTGCAATTTACAATGTGCAATTGAAGCAGAGCAATTGTCATACAATCTATAAAGACTAATAAGCATCTTCAAAGAGGGTCTTAATTGCTGCATGATTTACTACATGGGGAGTACCTTCTCTCTCGGGTTTGAAAGTATTTTGCTGCAGGAGAAACCTTTTTAACCAGGCTTTTATAGGCCAGTCTTTGCTTTGGTAGCATGCATTTACTAGCTGTATAATTGGTGGCACAGTTCTTCTATCATAAACATTGTTATCAGTTAATTAAACTTGAAATGGAGCTTTGTTCCACAACATGTTTTGTCAGATTGTTTTCCTTATTTATTTATCATCATAAAATTTTATTTTATGACTGGCAGCTTCTCAGCCCTCCAATAATAATATAAATCAAAACAAGATTTTAGTCTTCATGCAATTTCCTTTTGGTCTCAAAATATGAAACCAGATGTTTTGGGCATGCTAAAGATGCTTTTCATCTTTTTTTAGATTCTTTCAATGCAGTCAAAGTAAATGCATTTTTAAAACCAACTTATGAAAGTTAAATTTCCTTTGTTCGCCTGGGTGTAGTCTGGTTTGCATTGATGCAGCAGCAATGAGAGACCTTCCAGATAACATACAGAATGCCATTGAAGAATTACACATGTGTGTCTCAAAGCTCAGACAGCACAGGAATTGTATTAATAGCAGATCAGTAGATTTATATTATAGTCTAAAACATTATGAACATTCTGTCTTTTTTCTTTCTTTTATTTTCTTTTATTCTTTCTTTTTTTTTTCTTTTTTTTTTTTTTTTTTTCTTTAAGGGCTTAGCAAACATTTAAAGGCAGATTGGACTACAGGATATCTCCATGTGTATCCTGCTGTCTGTATACAGTAAGTGTTAACTTACAATATTTGTTCACATATCTGGCAGGTTTTTTCTAAGTTGAAAGAGATTTTTTTATGATACCCTAACGAATTGTCATCAGTATTTCCTTTAAGCAGTGAATCCTTTTTCAGTAGACATTAGATCTGGGCCTAAGGCTATTACTAAAGGACCTAAACATTCCCAGGTGGGCTCCTCTTCAATAATAACAGAAGCCTTGAAGGGATTTACTGATACTGAAAAGAATAAGAGGTAATAAACAGGAACTGGAGCAAAGTGGGACAGTTGTTATGAACATTTGCATGCCAGTCCTCAGAACTCTCCATCCTATCAAAATAATTCTTGCTTCTAACCCCTGAAAACAAACAGAAAGGCTTTGGCAGGCTTGTGCACAGTGGTGTGTGCTGGGGTGGTTTGGGAGTTTTATTCTGCCTTACAAGCAGGGACTGCAGACAGGCTTCTCTGCATCAGCCTCCACCTCTGATCTCAGTGCAAGAAGTGAGCAGAGCAAACATTTGCCGTTAACCCTGCTCTGGTCTCAGGCATTAGGCAAAACGTAGGTCTTATAGTGAGACTAGATATTCTTGACCCCAAAAAACTGCGACTGAATCTGAGTGCTGCACAAATTGCAGAAGAGATGCACATTTGCCTGGTTTGTGGCATCTGTTAATTCTCTGAGCTTGTTTATTCAGAAAAAAATAACTTGAGAAACAGATATGTTACTGGAAAAGAGTAGAAAAAAGGAGCCTGAAGAAATGAAATTAAGATAAATGTTATCACTCCAGCTGGTCACTTTATTTACTTGTTCACATTTTCTGTTTTCATTTTTTGTGACCTTTTATTCATTTCTCCCATTTTTTAATCAAATATGTACCTGTAAAATGATATATGAAAATTATTGCAAATTAAATTTAGGGCAGAAATTTGCTGCATAAATGAGGTGCTTTTGCTGTTGTGAAAGTGTATCTGACTCCTTACTCAGTGTTATTCCTGTCTGTACTTTTGAATGGTAAAAGGTAGTGAGGAGCTGGGTCTAAACTAAAAGAGAATGAGTTTCCAAATAGGACCTGACCAGAGCAGACAAAAGACAATGTGCAAGTGTTGGGGTGGCGGTGGAGGAAATTTGGTCAGGAGGGAGGCTGTCTGGAAGAAATATTTTTCTTAGACTTGGAAGAAATGATGGGGGGGGGGTGGGAGTGGAAGGGAAGGAACAGATAATAATCATATTTTTAAGTGTTCTGTTCTTTAAGATAGGAGATGAAAGGTCTCAGTGACTAAAGTGAAAGCACAGAAATGTAGCTTGCTGGGAGTGACTTAATTAACAGGAATAAAATAAAGTGGAAACAAAGGTAAATGTGGACAGACAGGTCATATCTTAAGAGCTTTGATTTTCAGATAAAGAATGACATTTAGATAAAACACTGCTTAGTGACTCTCACTTTTTTTGTGCAAAACTACACTACCATCATCTTCTCCCCTCTGAGAGTCATATGGCCACCAAGTTGTTATTTATTTAGAGAAGTGTTTGTGAGCAATAAATTGGGAAGAAGCATAACTGGGAGAGTTTAAATAAAACATCTTTATGAATGCAAGCTTGGATGATTTCATAGCAAGAATATTGTATGGGCAGTAGGTACTTACTGGCTTTTGGCATTTCCTTTCAATGAAGGAATGTGTCCATAGAAATGGCTGGAGAAAAGAAAAACACATCAATACCTAGGTTTATTCAGCTATTTTAGCATGGACTGCAGGACTGGATCAGTTCATCTACTACCCTTAGAACAGCTGGAAGTATTTCCTTATTTACTTTTTTGTTTCCCTCAATAAAATAAGTGCATTTGGCATCATGAAATTGTAAACGAAGAGCAGGCAGCTTCAATGGCCATTAAAATTCAAAACTTTTATCTTTCCTCATTACCCTTCTTTGTTGCCCTACACAGGTTTCACTACTGCAAAGATGTCACAAACATGCAGACAGATTGCAGATATGAGAAATTCCTCTTTATCCACATTAATATAGGAGGATATTTAGATAGATAGGATATCTTCTAAGTGTTCTACTTACAGCCTTTTTTTTTAACTATGAAATAAGAAGCAAAGAATGTTGCTTACATCTTTTTTGCATGGGTTTGCTCGCAACCTTTTGTATACATCACCAAGCTGTATGGCTTTCCTTGTAGGAGTGGTTACCTCCTGATTCATTTTGCAAGGTGGTTTCTACCAGCCCTTGCCCTGGCCCCCTGAACTCACTGCAACACCGCATGCAAGACTGCTTTATTTAGGCCAGTAAATGGCACCATATTTTGACCCTATGTTTTGGCATGCAACTAATTAAGTGCAACTTTGGTTTTGGTCATTGGTGTAAAGAAATAGGGAAGATGTGTATGGGCTAAAGCCATTGAATGCCTGCAAAACCTCAGGGAGTGTATAGTTAGTTTATGAAATGTTCCAATAAAGTCTTGCTAAATACACACTGTTGAGATTTGACATTAACCACCTTCATTCATCATAATAAACACACAAATTTTCCACTTGGAGTATCAAATCTTATTTTTTAATAAGAAACAACTATGTTTATCACAGTTTTCTGAATTCATTGCTCAGATATCAGACTAGATTCATAATGTTTGGATATTGTCCAGAAGATGTATGTTTTCTTTCTCTAGTCCTTTTCTTTTCCATTTTGCAAGAATCAAGTAAGACTTAACAAATACCTCCTGTCATGTGGTGGTAGGTTGGATACCTGTGTTATATAAATCTTTATGCTGAGAGTTTATGATGTTTTAAACTTAGAGTTTCATTCAACTTGATGATTTTGGCAGCAGCCAATTATAACATTAAACAGTTCACAGAACTTAACCTAAGACCTAAAATTATATAATTTTTGTAATGACTGATTTGCACCTCTCCCAGTTCATTTAGAGCAATTCAGTTCAAAAGTCTTACCCTTCTTAATCACTCCCTTTTAATTTGAAACTCCAACATCTCTCTTTATTTCTCTACTGTATCTACTTATTAAAAATTACCAATTTTTAAAAAAAAATCCACTAGGCTTGCAGGAGCTATATGATTGGCCATATACGTGCTATTGGAACAAAAAGAATGGAAAATTGTTGCTGTTGCTAAAGAGGCCAAAGACTGCAAAGCATTTTTGACTGTATTATATTATTTTAAAGTGATAAGAGAGTTGTTGCAATTGTGCATTCTCAGCATGATAACAGTGAAGTTTCAGAAGATAAAAGACGGAGTTTGATGATACATAGAGCTCCACAGTGAAAACTTGAACGCTGGATGATGCCTAGGTTTTTCCTCAAGGTACAAAATTCTTGTTTTCCTCTGTCCTTCTGGAGTCTCAGTGGCTCTAAAAGGCTGAGATAGACAAGAAGTCAAAATAAACAAAGCAGGGGTTTGCAAGTCACTCAGAGTAGATCATCCTGTCTGAAGTGCCCCTGACAAAAGTAAGTGGGAGAGGGGGTTCTGGGTGGGAACATAAATAAAAGAAACAAATTTTCTGAAACCACAGAAACAGTAAATCAGGAAATAAAAGATTTTTTTGAAATTTTGAGGTTGTAAAGACCAAGCAACAGAAGAAATGGGGACAGGACAAGACATGCAGTTCCATGAAATTTGGAGCAGCAGCAAAAGACAAAGAAAGAGAAATATATACACCCCAAATTATAAAATGCAGCAGCCAGAAAAGACTTCTGTGTACCACTATAGATTTACCTAACCCTCTCTTCTGAAACTTAAAATCACTTCTCCCTTTCTGAACAGTGCCCATTCAGATTCTGCCATAATGGACAGAGCTATTTCCAATAATCAGACTTTTTAACCAGCTTTATCCTAAAAAGTTTATATGGCAGTGTATGGCTTTGTTATAAAATAAGTTGCATGGAAAAGACATAGAGGTAGCTTGTTAGCAGTGTAGAAGGAGTTGTAATGCTTTACATTCAGAAGGATCAACCTGATAGCACTTGTTTGTCACATACGCTTCAATAATATTCAAAACCTGGCTTGAACATCTGTAGCACAGGGTTTGACAGATCTTGGTTAAAATACATTGCATCTTGTTTAAAATAATGCAGTGTCTCAAGTACCTGGGAGTCATACTGAGGAGAGAGAAAACTCCCCTTGTTAAATATTTACCACTTGAGTCCTGAACATCTGCAATTAGCTAAGAATGGTGATGTCAGTGGACACTTCCCAAGGTTAGCTGCCTCAATATTTGTACAGATCTAATCTGAAGTCCTTTTCTTGAGAAGAGGAACACATCCAAACTCAACAAATTGTCATTGACAAATGACCATAGTAGTCTAAGGATAAAAGAAGGGCAAGTATTCAATAAAGAAAGAGAAACTGAACATGAGCATTAACAGAATAAACCTGACCTATTTAGTCTGTTTAACCCTCCGTAATTTTTCAGACTTGGATTATTTATTAGCTAGTAAAACTCAAGATTTTTTGATAATTCTCACAATTTAGATACCAAAAAGCTGCAATTGAACAACAGGAAGGTTTTTTAGTTATTTGTGAGTTAGGTTGGAGTTTTTTGCCTCTGAAAGGCTCTGTGCACATTGAGATGCAGCATTAGGATCCGGTGCTTTCTGTGATGTGCTGCTCTGTGTTAAATGGCTCAATTAGTGAGTTACATCAGTTACATCAGCTTTGCCAAACCTACACTTTATTGGAGAAGGGACAACGCCAAACTGCCCCAGCCCTATGGGCCATACTACATTGCACAGAGAGCCAGGACACATGAATATGAGGGAAAAAAGCTGGGTTTTTCACCACTGCCTGATAGCAAGAGGCTCAGAGTGGATACCAGGAGGAGAGGGATGTTACCAGAAGCCGATCTCTGGAGGAGCCACCTGCTCAGCTGGAAGGAAGGGGCTGCCAAACATCCATGGCTGTGAGGCGGTAAACAAGGCAGGGCAAGACTGGGGCAAAGTGTCAATGATGCCAGTCCCTACAGAAACAAACTTGCTAGCCTAGAAATGAGATTCAGTTTTTCAATGACTTTCTAGCCAGAGCCCTTCATTACAGCAGAAAACTAGATGAAGAAATGTAGTTGGTTGAAATTAGCTGTCACAACCATGCAGCTCATCCTCTGAGGTCAGTCTGTATGAACTACCATGTTTATTTGTCAGCAAAAGAAAATTAAACCCCTGTTTTTTGATGCCAGTTCATTGGTAAACCATATGTAGGCAAAAAAGACAAATGAGAAGTCCAGGTGGTGTATGGGGTGTAGGTGAGTTTTGGATCTCATGGTTCTACAGTACAAACTTCCTGCAGTTACCAAGCCTACTAAGGAACATGCAGAGAAAGGCTTCTTCTGTTTGGAGACAAAAAAATAGAGGCTCTTGCATGTTTTTGTAATTTATAGAATCGTTCAAAATACTTACAATGGAACAGTTTTGTCATTTTGACAATCATTCAATATTCAATAGAGACAATTTTTTTCCTTTAATACCCATCTTTTCTTTTTTTTTAATTTCTTTTTTTAAAAAAGTTTAACTTAGTTAAAGCCGTGGGTGAGGAGGGGTGGAACAAGCCTCTGCATTTACCGAAAGTGTCTCTATGGCTTTTGAGAGATCACTCCAACCAGCACTGCTATGGTGCTGTACAGATAGGCTTTCCTCACACCCGTGCCGGTGTCAGGCACAATTCTCACTCACCCAGTGAGCCGGACAGCTTTGGCATTCCCAGAGACAAAGAATTCAGAGGCCCTCTCTCCTGGAAGTTCCAGACATTTTATTCTGAAGGGGTCCAAGGCAGAAAGAGAGCAAGATGGCCCCGAGAGCCCCCAGTTATAGGGACGATCTCGGGCCAGATAACAGGAGGCAGGGAGAAACCCCTTTAACCAACGGGGAGTAGGGAAGGGTAGGATTTAGGGATAGGTTACAACCAAAGGGGATTACACAGTTTTGGGGAGAGACCATTGTGTTTTCCAGGGGGTGCTTAGATTAGGAGGTTTTCCACCAGTGAGGTCCTGCAGTGTTGGTATAACCCACTGCCACACTTAGTTATAAAATTTTAATATATTTATGTTGTCAAGATAACCTGTTTAAATCTGCTCTCTAGAATGAAATTGAACCAAAAAAAAACAGGAAAAAAGAAGAAAAAAAAGAAAGAAAAGTGTAAAAAAAAGAAAAATTTGTTCATTTCATTGTTTGTAGAAAACATATTTTGCAAACTCCTTAGAGAGTACGTTGGACCCTAGTCAGCAAAATGCATTTATACAGCCGTATGTTATTAAATGCATATAAATTTATCAAAAAAAAATTCTTATAAATCATCAGTTTTCATCAAATTTTCAATCATTTAATCAATAACATTTTCCTATCCCACATATGAAAAGCCTGTATCACAGAATATCACACAGTATTTTTTGGTTTTCATAACTGTTTATTGTAAGCTGTTTATATAAACTGGAGATTTATAAATCTCCAAATATTTAAATGTCAAAAGGGGTGATGATTTCATTAAGGACTGCACTGGACTGCCCATTGACTCTATTTACAGAACACTAAGTCTATAGAACCCTGTATCTCTGGGATGAAATGCTGAAAAAAAAGGCAGATTTAATTGTCTTTTTTTTCAGTGTTGGCTGTTTACTCTCTGTTCACTGAAGCTCAGAGTAGCTAACAGTCTATATAAATATGCATTTATTCTAAGGCTCACATTCAACAGAGTTAAAAAACCAATCTGCATCTACAGTATATTCAGTAGAAAGTAGTGTTATTGAACAGTAGCATTGTAAGTGGTGATATTCAAGAATTTTTTCCCCAGCTATCAATTTTTAAGAAAAAAGAAAGGAAATCCATATATTGTGCTAGTGACAAAACAATATGCAGTCATTTGAGGGGGGATGGTCTCTTTATTAGAAAGAAACATACTTTAATTAGAAGAAATATGTTAATTTCAATAGCATATTCTTCATATCTCTGCCCCTAAAAATCTTTGCACCCACCTACATTCTTTTTATGGACAGTACAAAGGAGGATAATAGATGCCTATAAAAGTAACTAGTGAAATTCTGCATTAGGATAATCTGTCACCCATTTCCATTTTTTCTGAAGAAAGCAAGCATAATCAAAAGCCTAAATGACAAAGAGTTGACAGTAAGATTCTGTAGTAAATGATTCCAGAGTCGCTGGCCTGCGGAGATGCTGAAGAAGTCCCCAGCAGACCTGATTAATTCCAGTTTCTCCAGCTGCCAGGGGAGCAGAGGCTAAGCAGTTTCACAGAGAGGAGCCTATTACCACTACTAGGCTGAAATAGATCTAATCAACTCACAGCCGCTCAAAAGAAAACTTTACAGGTTTAGCTCACTAAGGCAGCGCTTTAAAATGATGACTACAAAGGATCATGGGAGTCTGAAAGCATTTAGTCTTTATTGCAGCTCAAGGAAATTTTCTGCTGTGGTTAGGCCATGCTAATTTACTGAACATGACAATGCCTCCCAGATTGTATGACATCATTTCAATAATGGCTCTCGTCCTCTTAGTTAAATATTTCTACTACTACTCTTTAAATTCTAAATAGTTCATTTATTGAAATACCAGCTATTTTAGGATTAATTAGGTTTATGATTCCAAATCTATGGGCTAGCCTGCTTTATCATTTAGTTTGAATGATGATGCTGCATAATTTGCCATGGCACTGTCAGAAAAATTATATTTCTATTAATTTATTTTTATTATTTTCATAGAATGAACCTCTAGAAGTATTCTGTACTTCAGCTGTAAATTTTATGCCACTTGTGCACTCTTTCAAACAGTGTACAAGCTTCAAAATCAAAAATTTGAATGATTTTAAGAACAAAAATTTCAACAGCTTGAGTATTACTTATTTTGACTGACAACAATTATATATGCAAAACAAAAAGCCTTCAAAACTTTTATTTCTTTTGTTCATTTTTTCATTTGTTCTTGTCCTTTTTTTAAAGACCTCCAGTCCCCAGGGAGAATGTTAAAGCAATGAAAATACAGATATAATTTGCTAGATTAAGAAAATTGTTCCATCAATTCTTTCTCAGTATTCAATCGAAAAACCTCCCTTAACAGATAAAATCTGGTTTTTTAAAAACAATCTTTATTTAGAAACTCCAAGCATAAGTACTTGTATGACACAATACTCTAAAGATGTAACACAATGCACGTGCAGTTTGCAATGCAGTTCTTTAATGACGGCTAATACATTATTACTTGATCAGTCTCCCAAGTGATTTAAGGAAGAAGCACACAGCAGAATGGCATTTGGAAAAAGCAAGTTACTTGTGACACTGATGGGGAAGAGGGGGCAGTGAACAAGCAGCAGTGAATCATGTCGTGAAGGCTGGCGTCCAGGACTGGGAGCCGAGAGGTTGCTGGAAGCGCCACTGGCCTAAATACAATCCAGCCCACTCCATTCCTCCCGGGTTTCCAGCTGCCCTGGACGTGGCTGCTTTTGTGAAATGAGCTACACATTTGCAATTTGTGGCACAGTGAAAAAGTGCTGTGTGTTGGGAATGGCACCATTTGCATGCATTTTAGTGAGGGGCTAAAAGGCGATGGAGATTGAGCTCACGTATCCCAGGAACACAATGGGTGAGGTTTTACATCTCACAGCGGCAAAGGTCCCTGGGAAAAATGCTAGAAACAGAACAAAAGTTGTCTGGTTTATGGTACTTATTTCGTAAAAGAAACATATCTGATGTATCTTTCAACTGGTATTAAAAATCAATCATTCACCTATCTGTTTACCAGGTCTTTTTTATTGCAAGCATAGAACTTCTCGGAGTTAACTAGAGAAACAAAATAAACAGATTTTAATAACCCAGTGATCCACTGCTCAATAGATACATGAGGAATCAACAAAAAGGGAGAGAGAGAAGGATTTATTCCACTCAGTTTCTTGCAAGTATTTTAAAACTATTTTTATAAATGACTACAAAATGAGAGTTGAACTCTACTTCAAGGCAACAGTTTAAGTAATTTCTGGAATGGAATCAAATAAAAAAACCTCAAACTTTCCTTTATCACTCATTCTTTGTCCTATGACTTTTCTGGAAAATTGGACAAGAGTATGTTGTACAGTGCACTCTGGACACGCCATTGCAGTGGGAATGTGAGACAAGATAAGGACACATTTTGTCAGACTCCAGAAAAGTGGAAACGGGAAATAGTGCAGCGCTGTGAATACCACATGGTGAGATGTCTATCTGTAATTTGGAGAGAGCAAAGTCATTTAGTTAGGAGTGAGGACTGCAAGGCTTTCAATGTCCTCAGCTGAGTCGGTTGACGTGGGTGGATGGACTATAAAAGCTGGAATGAAAAAATAGGAGACACAAGGCAGGAAGAGACTTGGGATCTGCACTGAATAAGAATTTCCAGCATTCACAAATGAAGTTAAACACAGTGAGATGAAGATATTACCCACCTGGAACAGCCTGTCCATATTTGAAGCTGCTGAGGTTGTGAGAGTGTTAAAACAGTAGGGATAAGAGTTAACATGGAATCTCTCTGTTCTACTTCAATCAGGAAACAGATAATAATTGGGAATAACCTATAATTTTTGCACTGTATGAATCCTTGCCACTGGTTAATTTTTTTCCCTAATTTTTTAATTTATACAGGCTTTCTCTGAGCTCTCAGAGAAGCAATTCCAGTTGAAGCTACAGAGTCAAGAAAATGCTTTGAGAAATTTTTTTTTTTGTTTGTTTGTTTGTTGTTGGCCTCTCAAAAGCACATATTGCTGAATTAGATTGCTAACATAATATTTCTCCTGGCTGGGGAGGGCTGCTCCTTCTCTGCTCACTGGAGAGCTGTAACTGAAGGGGATCAATACTCATGCTGCTCATACTCGCAAACTCTCAAGTAAAGATTAGTGTGTTTTGGACCACAACACTCCAAAGATTTCCACCTATTTCCAGCATTGCAGTTGTCATTCTCTTGCTTCCTGATTTTAAAGGTCTCAGTCAAAGTTCATTATTGTCACCAGAAAGTTTCCCATTCATTTTAATGGCCTTTGATCAGGCCCGAGAGAGAACCATCACCAAAGGAGTTGGTGCTGGCTTAGAGGAAATATGGGCAGGGGACATTGTCACAAGAGAGCTGCCTGTTTGAGAGCACCTCATGTCATCTCCTTTTCTGCTAAACCATATAAACTACAATGGGGAGAAGAAAATATTAAAAAACTTTCAATTTGTTACAGCTCAAGCTGATAACTGGTCAAGGCGCTGGAAAGGCAGCAGGTCCCCAGGACTGGGGTTCACTGCAGGGGTGGCTGTCAGGGCAGGACCTCACAGACAGGATCTGTCCCATCTTTGGCCATGCCAGCTCTGATGTGAAGCTGACCTTGGAGGACAAACCCCAAGAGGAGGGATGGACACGAGTGGAGTGTGTTGTGGGCTGCACAGCGCTGTGCCTGTTCCTGACACACTCTGCAGAGCGACACCTTGTTTATTATGCCTGTTGTGATGTTGCTAATGTGTATCCAGTGTCTCCAATCAATGTCATACATAGCACAATAGCTCAGGAAGCAATAGAGCTGTCAACGGAGGAAGTGGTAATGGACCACAATGGGAATTTCAATGCACAACAGGATCCATTACTGGAATGGTAATGGCCAGGATGAAGGTGGAACAACAAATGTCAAATACAAATAGATGTGTGCATGTGTGCATGTGTGTGTGTATACATTTATATGTATATGGACCTAAAAATACTTTTATGTCCATAATATGTTTATACATATATGCATAAACACGTACAAAGATTCTCAAAATATGTACTGTTTATAAGATACATATTAATTTACCTTGACCAGTGAATTTTATTCTGTGGGCTGGGTTTTTTTCCCTGACAATGTTATGATATTATCTGTGAATATGTAAATGATCTATTATAAACTGTGACGATTTTGATGGGCTTCTAAGGGATTGGTCTGGATGTATGAGAACAGGGGAAATGTTGAAGGAGAGCAATGTAGGACATCAGCATTGTGAAAATAAAAAGTAAAACATGGCAAAGAAAGTATCAAACAAAACATATTCTAAATGGAATGTGGGTGGCTGATCCAAAAGTACTGTTTCCTTACATATATAACATATATTAGAAAATGTCTTGCTTCTCTTTTCTTTAGTGCCCCTTATGGAGACTTCCTACTGAGAATAATACAATAACGTACCTACCATCCATCTGTCAAGGTTCTTACACTGGCACCCATGACAGTTGAATCAGAATACTAATATTTAATAGAAAATCATGCTTTTCCCACAGAATCACTCAAAACACCACAAAATAAAGTTTTCTATCACCCTTACAAATCCTATTTGATTTTATCTTTGTATCTTTGCTGTGAGGTAGATTTTTGTATACTGATTTCACACTATTTACTACATACATTAAACATTTTTTCAAGCTGCTATTATAAACACTTTTTTTTGGTACTAATTGCACATAATAAACACATGAAACGGGATAACACTATAGAGCCTTATTACCTTACATTTCATTTTGACACCACTCATTACCTAAGAACAGCACAACAAACAAAGAGTTAAGTGTTTAAGACATTCAGAAAATCCAGGTGCTATACAAAGTGTTACCAGACAATGCAGATTTTCCTTTCCCATGTAAGGCCCCAGAGCTGGAACTGACAACATGTGAAGGGATTTCTATACGAGCATTGCGTCTCTATACAGGTTTTGCAGTCTTTCGCGAAGCTGTAAAATAAAGCCAAAACAGATACCAGAAGTAGATCTTGGCCCTGTTTTAAGAGACACTCTCCACTGCTTAATGCTGTCTCACCAATGAAGCTCAAGCTAATACTCCAATTTGTGTCATTACAGATCATAAGCAATTTTCACAAGACTATGGGTGTTAATTCTTTTCTCCTGGTTAAGACCCTCCTTGAGCAATTATAGTCTGCCTGCTTAACTTCCCCTGCAGCTTCAGCTCTCTAATGTGCTCTTCTCTCTTTCTTATCCTCCAGCCTGTGCTGCTGAAAGCTGCCAGATACTGTGAGGCCTCACAATTTATCACATTGCTTTCACCACCATATACATCGTTTAAACACAAATATTGTGCATTACTGCAAAGAATATCACTTTTCTGATTCTCCCCCTTGTTACCAGGTGAAGGACTATGAAATTTTGTAAATCTTAGAAGGACTTGAGTGGAAAAATTTAGTCCTTTATAAGCGATAATAAACACACTTAGATGTTATGGACCTTAAAACCTTGTCCTTGAGAACATAAAGCATGGATTGTTTGCAAGTTAAACTAAGGAATATTTCAGGTTTTGAAAGAGAAATAAAATATGAGTATCTGAGTACCATATGTATATTTAGAATTCATGGTGCTGTTGCATTTCCGGTTTACTCTCAGTTTGCAGTTTCTGTTCCCAGATTTCCACATTTCCCTGATTGAAATGGAGAATCACTACAAACATTACCTAGCAATTGCCACTTTTTTCTTCTTTTCTTTTTCATTTGTAGAAAATGAGAGCAAGAAATTAAAATTAAGAAAATACAGTGTCTTGGAAAAGCCACCTAATTTTGAAGAGCCCATCAGAAAAAAGTTGTCTAGATCAAATATAATTCTGCCCTAGAAGAAAACTCAGAAGTCCATTTGTTAGCCAGCTGAACATGCATAAATAGTAAAGCCAAGAATTATCACAGCTGGGAAAAAACTCCCAATACCTAAAGCCAGCCAGCAGCAACAGAGGTCTCCAAGTAGCCTTTGTAGTCTTTGTTTCTTTTGTACCATAGAGAAAGAGCTGACATATGGCTCTGTCAAATGGCAGATCTGCTAATCAGAACCCTCACAACCTCTGAATGTTATGGTACAGGAGGATGACAAGTTTGGTTGTTAGAGGTAATCATATCAACATGGTAGACATATTTATATAAGGGCTTTTCACTCAGTCTTTCACATAATAGATTTACTGAAGTAGAGCAATAGAAAGTACCTGTGACACACCTTGGATAGATCCAAAGTACTTAACTGATCTCACAAATATTGCTGTAAATGGTGTGCTTCTATCAAAGTCTCACAAAGATAAGCTGTGACCATTTACTATTTAACATCTTATCAACTGCCAGAGAGAAAACGTGGACTGGTGATTGACAAAGTTTGCAGATTACACAAAGATTGGAGGAGAGGTAAATGATGATAAGAGTGCAGCATTATTCCCCAGAAAGATTAGAACCCCTTGGGAAACCAGACCCCAGTTCAAACAAAATACATTTTACTGCTGCATACTTCTGTGAAGAAAGAAGTTTGGGTGTGCTTTTAGAATGGGGAATTCTGTTCTGAGAAGCAATGAGACCAAAAAACACTTTGTCGACAGTGGGGAGTCACCAGACAGCAACTTTTCCATGCAATACTTGTGGTTAGAAAGACTAAAGTATGAAATCTGAATAAATAAACAAGGAATTTAGAGAAGCAGAAGTTACATCCCTTCTATGTGGCATTAAAGACAAGATCGCTGCAAGTGATCATTGACAAAGCTATGAGCAGTTTAAGTCCTCCATAGTCATACTCTGAGCTGTTCTGAGTAGTCACAAGGGATGTGATACATTTCTATACACATAAGTATCATCAGAAATTAATTTTCCTATGAGAGTACTGAGGACCAGGATTTTGGAGTGCACACTGTGAAAATTCACCAAACGGATTTAAATGTGCTGAAGACCACGCTTGTTCCTCTTCTCCTCCAGAATTTGCTCTCCCAACATCTTCTTAGATAATCAGTACACAAGGAAGACAAAACCAGAAGGAATTTAATTTTTCAAAAACATACAGATAGTCATATAATATTTCTACTATATTCCCCTGTTGATTAAAAATTAGTGAACAACGCTTCATCTTCTCAACTACAGCTAGATACTTAAGTCACTTTGCAAAGATACAGCAAGAATCATTCTGTTTATTTCAGGTATTAAGTGTCTATCACTTTGATAACTAAGCATCTACCTGAATATTACACTTCATAATATTGAAAGAACATAGAAATGTTGCAGCACAATCTGTCTGTATTTACTGTATGGCAGCTTAATCACTGATTAAATACTAGTAACAATATGAAGATTGACGTATGAGCCACAGGAGAAAGAAAAGTTAACTGTGCAAAGGTGAATTGCTTTAACTGAAAATTGTTTCTGTCCTATTCACAGCATGAGCTTCATCAAGGAAACCAGCTTTCTCTCTTGAGTTGTCCTCTTAAACTCCATAAAACTGATCAAGTGGGGAGGGTGAACCATGATTTTGTTAGCAGTAGCTCTGTTGACAGCCAGAAAATCAGGTATTATCCTTCAAAATACTACCCAGTATTAAAGATCAGTGTTCTGAGTGGAAAGAAGATGATACTTATCCACATGTTGAAGGTTTAACTTTGACTACATCTGAGTTTACATAATTGGAAGGACACGGGGTTTTCATGAACCCCCTGCAAAGTCTGTCAAAACAACGCATACTTGGGCATTTGGACTGCATCTTTTCATGGTGCAAGTCTTGAAAAAAGCAAACTGTTTTCCCCAAAAAGCCCACTATTTAAATCTAATTAGTGGATCTGATAAAGATCTAAAATATTAAAATATGGGGTTATAATTCAGATCAGAAAAGCAAAAAACACATTACTAATATTAGCTTTACTTTCTTTTCCATGAATGTTGACAAAAGTACAGGTTGGTCTCATCATCTTAGAATTCATGTTACTAGGAATTTCTTGCAGGCAGAAGGGGCAGATAAGTATATGAATAAATGCACAATTTCAGGGCAAGAATAGAACCAAATTAAGTTGTTCTGAAAATTAACCAGTAATTTTAAACAGATCAAGTTCTTCTGTGATATACATTTAAGAATTAAACTTAAATTAGCCCTTTAAAGTGGTCATGTGATTTAATTATTCAAAATGTACACAAATTTAATGAGTTTTTAAATATTAAAACTATTCTCTATTGTCATCACTGTGAGCTCTTAATTTACAGAGCAATTAAGTCAGGACCCTCATTTATCAGTACATGTGCGTTTGTTGAAAACATAGTCAGTTTTTATTAATTGATGCTATAGAAATACTGAGGTAAAATTAATGTGTGTGCTTCAGAGGTCATGCTGGCGATAGTAGGTAGCTAGCAAGGAGCAAGACGTGAGATAAATAAGTAACTGCTGTTCCCTGATTACACTAGAGATAGCTGAAATATTAAGTGGCACAATGGGCACTATGCTTAGCCAAAATGCTTGCAAACAAATGCCCCCTGAGTTTTCTCTGGCAAGCATCTGTCATGGCAGTAGCTGTGAAATAGGGAAACTTCAAAGCTTTAGTTTCTGATTATTAGCAGTGTGTGTAGTGTAATGTTCTTACATTTTTATGTAACTCAGCATTGATGAGCTGAGAGGGTAGAATTAAAAAATACTTCAGCTTGCCTTTGTTCTTTGGGACAGACTGACAGGAATGTTATCAGGCAGGAATCTCCTGAG
Source organism: Pardalotus punctatus (assembly GCA_013400915.1). Lineage (NCBI taxonomy): Eukaryota > Metazoa > Chordata > Aves > Passeriformes > Pardalotidae > Pardalotus > Pardalotus punctatus. Next base: position 17,836 of record VZTX01007403.1, on the reverse strand, counting down.
TGTCTATCAACTGGTGAATTACAGGGAGTATGGGGCCAAATTTGCAAAAGAATCAGGTGAATAGCTACAGAATTGGAACACACTTTTTTCTTATATTTTCCCTGCCCCCAGTGGTGCATCTATAAAAGCTCTTTTTGATGACACAAAAAGTGACTGGAAAGTAGGTTAGGCATAAATATGAGCAGAGGCTGGGTGCTCAGAGATTTTGGGAGAGCACTGGTGGGCTGCTGAGTGTTACCCCCTTTGTTGCTTGCACTGTTGGAGCACCCTGAGGCCATCCCTTATATCTCCTCTACTACTCCAGAACTCTTTGACCTGTAAATAACAATTTATGATAGCAACACTAAAAATAAAAAATGCAAGACTGAAAAAAAGAGATGAACACACATAATTACAGAATCATTAAGGTTGTAAATCTGGCCAGGCCCTCCTGTTTTGGGTTGTTGTGTATGAAACATAAACTTTTAAATTTGATATTTAAAATAGCAAGTAATGTTATTGGGAGTCTCTTCCCTGGACCCCGAAGGAAATTCAGAGTGGAAGGCTTGTGTTTCCTCTGGGGCCCTTCTCATGGAAAAGCAAAGACTTCAGCTGGATAACCACTACTCAGATGCCCTCCTGTCCTGTGCTCCAGAACTGCCTCATAAGTTGTTGATTAGTTTATGTGAAAAGGTGGAAGAAGTGAGAAACTTACACTTCCTTAAAACCTGTGGTCAAAGCACATTTTTTTCCAAATCCTGGCAGCTTATTGAAAAACTTCTGGTATTCTTTTTGGTTGTCAGACAATTTCAATAGATTGGAGTGAAACTATTTACCTTTTAAGAAGCCATGCAATTTGTCTTTCTTATGCCATGTTCTGGTAGAATATTTCATATTTAGTTATTTTTTCAGATGATTTCTCCTACATTGGGGGAAGTCAATTGATCTGTGATTCTTCAGATTGTCTGTGTGCTTTTTTCAAGATTTTGTGAGACATTATGGCCATTTTTACGGAAGAACATATTTCTCCTAATTGACCATTTTAATGTTTATTTGGAACTTTAACAATGGATGATCCTAGCTATTTTTTTTCTTTGTCAGTTTCTTTAAGATTCTTTTCTTTTGACAACTTGATCTCTGATACCGCCTTGTGTTTATTATCTGCAAATAATTGGCTTAGAGAAAGGCATCTCCATAGTGAATGCAGATGCAAAGAAATTGCTTCATTTTTATGCAATATTCTTAATTGTTCTCTTTATCTTTAGTGGTCCAGTGTCTGACCAAACCATTTGCAGGCTCTTTGAAACTGTCTATGGACCACTACATGTGCGTGGGGGAGGGATAGAAAGGATGTTCCTATAATTCAGAGCTGGGAGAGTAGTATGGGATGTTTCTTTCTGATTATTTACCAACCACCTTCTTCAAATCTTTTTCTTCCTGTTTATTCACTCCTCAACCTCTTTACTTTTCATTTGAAATACATGGTCAATGGGCTGTTGCTGATATAGGGATGAGATATATGATCCTTCAATCTTCCTATTTACTTGGGGAGCCAGAAGTATGTTGCCCATACATAACTTCTGATAAAGTGGTTTTAATTGTTCTACAGTTTTCCTTGACATGGCCAATGAGACCATTTTTGATTTGGAAATGCGTGTCTTAATGTTACTGTGCACCTTGCTTGATTCTTGCATTTGTGTATGTCATAGCTCCTGTATCTTTATCTATCCTCTATGAATGGTTTTAAGCCAGAAAAATGAACTTTTAGCTGCTTAGCTGCTAAGAGAGGGACAAGCAGTATTTTGACAGTTCTTACAGATATTGTTTTACAGTCAGCTGGTAGAGATCCCAGTCTAATTAAGCATACAAAAAGCTTCACTAATTCTTGAGTTTTTTGCTTATTCTGTCACAGATCAAGACGCATTGTGCTAAGGGCTGTAGAGACCAAGATGTGGAGGGGGGAAAGAAAAGGAAACAGAAAACCATTTTTAAGCTAAATATTGTGGTCCCTTCCAAGTCCCAGGAATTTTGTACTTATTTTAAAGTATCTTCATCCTCTTTTCATCACTATTGACCTGACTGGTTTGAGTCTGGACAAAGCCACAATACAGAACCACGGACACTGTATACCTAAAGCTGTATAAAATACTCAACTTGGATTTAGGAGAACAGACAGAACAGGTCTTCTCCAAGGCTGTTATTCCATTCAACAAATCACACCTTTCCTTTAATACAAATTGCATGAATTCTTGACCTTACTTAAAGCTAAATTTCCCCTTTAAGCTTTGAATTTCAGAGTGTCTCAGGGAGTTTCAAATCTTCATCTTAAACTCTGAGCACAAATGTCCTCTTATGCTCAGGTGTCCAGGTATATGTATATGTCAGGCTACTTTGAAACAGCAAATGACATACCTCTTTCCAATAATTTGAGAAATGGTCCTCCGCACAGATGCCTTCATGCCTCCGTGCACAATGTATTGTGATGTCTTAATAGAACTCACATCCAAAAGGAGCGTCTGAACTGGGTGTGGAGCCAAACCATTCCCTGGTGATTCCTGCAGCCCACACAGATTATGGGCGAAGCAGGACACAGAGTAAATGTCAGAGAAACAGACCTTTCTGTTTCAAGGAACTCATGGGTGCAGGACTGGTAAGGCAGGAGGACACAGAGTTGATGTGATTAGTCCAAGGCTGTGAAGTGGCCCTGTGGCAGATCCAGGAGGGCAGGAATGCTGTGAACCAGGTCACAGCAATCTGCACCTCACACACTGCTTTTCCAGGCAGAGAAATCTCTCTGCCATTAAAAATAAAGTTCAGTGCACACGTCATTTGCATGCTCCATTTACTAAGGATTTTCCTGAGTGAAAATAATGTTGGTGCAAATAGAAGGAAAGATTAAATGGCTTTGGATGGATTTGGCACATACTTTTCACTGTTAGTCTCTATTTCTTTGGTCTGTGGTGCATTAACAAAGATGCGCAAACATTCAGCCTCTAGGCTTAATGGGAAACAGGGAGCTACAGCCCAGCAATGATGTTGCTTATCTATGTGACCCCTAAAGAATATGACATCTCACTGCAATATACGCGTTCCCATCTGCTCCAAGCTGGATGGTACCCTCCTCTTCATGACATCTTTCACTGCAACCAAGTTCCTGACTAAAGAAATAAAGTGACTCCATCCATTCCCAGCAGTTAAGGTTAAAGAGATGCACTTGGTTCTAAATCTCAGCTGCTAACGCTCTCTTGACCTTTGACTTGCCTTAGCATGGCGAAGTTTGATGGGCCCATGCCAAGCCGTCTTCTGTAACCCATGAGTTGGTTAATATACTCCCATTTCTCATTCAGACAGCCAACAGAGGCAAAAAAGGCAGCAGGGCAACAAATGCTGTCTCCTGCAAATGCTCTGTAATAAATTGCTCTTTCAGTAGTGCAGAAGACAGATTTTTCTTTCTTATGCTTCTTTCCTCCTTTTGCACAGAAGTCACCAATGGAAAGCTTGCTTTCCCACCTGGCCCCAGCTGACTGTGCCCATAAATTTGCCTATGCAACGCCTGTTTACGGGTCGCTGCTGGAACACGGAGACGGGTGCATTTTCTAAGCACTGGGTAGATAATCACAGTAATTGATGTTTGGAGCTGCTCACTCCTAGGAGCACAGGGTCTCTTTCTCCCAGTGAGGCCCTGCTCTATGTTATCAGTCCGGCCCATAATTAAATATCACTCTTTTACAATATGTTTCAGGTTCCTTAATGAGTCTAAAGCAGAAATAGTCACCTCTTTCCCCTTTGAGCTTTATTTGCTTGTTATTAAACAATGTTATTGAGCTGCCTTCTTTCTCAGTGTTGCCAAACCTGCATCATTTCCGTTTTATAATTGCACAATTAGAGTCAGTGCTTTGCTTTCATACATCAGCAGGACCAGAGAGAGAGAGAGAAAGAGGAAAAAAATCAGGTGTTCACAGACAACTCAAATGCATCTTATTTTCATTAACTACCAGATTTTGCAAAATGGGAAGCTATTTATCATGATCTGTTTTCTACCACCAGCCACCCCCTCCACCCCACTCTGGTGACTTTCACTATGACCTTGTGCCGTATTGTTAAGGGTCCAATTTGCTCATTGTTACTTGCCTGCATAATTCTATGCACCTCCCCCACCATTTTTTTTTCCCAAGCAAAATCCAGTCATTTATATTCTGAGACCAAATGGTATTCCTCCTCCCCTACAGCCTCCCCCAAAAAGGGGGAAAAAAAAAAAAAATAAAGCCCTAGCAAGCTGTATAACACTAGTAATTCCTTCTAACAAATTTCCACAGATTTCCACCCCCCTTACACACATGCACACACACTCTCTCTCTCACACACATACTCTCTCTCACATGCACACCCTTAAGCTGCTCTAAGCAGTGTATTAAGTAGCTGAAGAAAATCCATTCACATTCTGCTGTGTCGCTTTCTTCTCAAGTCATGAACCCATCACAGACTTTTTCTAGCTGTAGGTTGCCACGGTGAAGATTTACAATGCCAGTTATTCATACATCTGCCTTCTCTTTTTTCCCCCCTTATTCTTAAATCCCTTGGGCGAGGGCAACCTTGATACTGAGACTCGTAAAATTCATGCAGGCTTATCATCCTTGGTGAAGGCTTCAGGCGTGCATTACCGTATCCAACTGCCTGCTCACCGCCATGACAGAACTGGGCCTATAGCTTTTATTTCTAACAGGGGAAAAATGTAGTAATGTGCTAAATAGAAAAAAAAGCTTAAATGTTTTGAAGAAGAAAACAATAGCTAGCATTATCAATTCCTCTTAATGATTTTAAATTTGTTTTATTTACTCTAGCCCTTACAGTAGCTAAATTTGAAACCTGTTTGTATTTTGCTGTGTGTGGTTTTTTTTTTAAAGCACCCATTCATTTGTATGGAATAGTGTGCAGAAAGTCCAATCACACTGCGGTGGGGAAGTACAGTACTAATACAGCCTCTGAACTCCACATCAAAGTAATGAATACAACAAATCTAGAATGAATTTTAAGTAAAAATTTTAAAGCTTTTTCCTGATTTTTTTTCTGATTTTTTTTTCTGTATTTTTAAAGACTTGACATAAAAATAAATATTTTCTTGAAAGGAGGTGGAGGGAAAATGAATGTATTGATTTTACAAAATAAAAACAAAGTAGAAGAACCCCAAACAAATTGAAAGTGGTCAGTTACAAAGTCATAGGTTGAACATGAAGTCTGCCAAAATGCTAATCATTGTGATTATAATTTTGATATAACCATAATTTGTTAGAACATTAATCATATTTTTATACGTATTTGTTATTTTCTGAGGATTACTGCTATGGTGTATTGGGGAATCCTCTATTGGGAGCTCAGGTGTAAAAATCAGAAGGGTTTTTTTCAGAGTTTGGTTTTTCTGTGTTTTCCAAAAGCCAAAATCATGTTAAAACCACTTAAACTTTCAAGAAAACAGATTACTGGATGCTGTGTTTAAAGACCTGCACACCTCTTCTGCTTTTTTTCCATGAGTATGTGCAGTTCTAAGTCTACTGTTTCATTTTACTACACTTCTAAATCAGTCATTATTTTAGGAAGCTGAACAGTGCATCTGAACTATGAGCATTCTAAAAAAAAAATCTTTCAACACACATGCCTTTCCAAGTGAAGTCAGCATAGCCAGGGTGAGAGTTACAGTGAAAAAATATGAAGAAGGAGTGCTGCCTTCAGAAGATGCCTAGGTGTGTGGCAGACTTTTTCTGGAAAATTGTGACTTGTAGATTCAGAAAGAAGTAGTTTTGAAAGTAAAATGAAACCTCATGTCCTTTGAGAAGTCGTACCCCATTATGCTCATGCTTTTTTTTCCCTTTTGCGTTTTATTGTTGCTTTAAATGTTTCAAAACTGTTTCAGCCATTACGCTGTCAAAAGTGTCTTTTCAATCTCAGATCCATATCTTCTGACATCCTAAGACAGCTACAACAGAAAAGGAGACTTGTGTTGATGTTACTCAGTCAGCATTAAGTTGTCACAAGTGCTGTCTCACTTCATCTTGGTAGTGAAGCTTAGAGCCCACTCATATCACCATCTGCCTGCACAGAGGTAACATCCCGTTTGCATGATGAAGCAGTCTTTACAGGGCTCCACTCTCAGGTCCACAGGGCTCTGACAGCAGCACAGCCTCCCCAGCATGCCACCTAGAATTACCTGGAAACAGCATTTCCCACCAAAATAGCAAGACTTCTTAATGCTTTGACTCAGAAACACAAACAATAATTGCTATGTCTCCGCTAAGGCAGTTCTTCGTCCACTTAGATTGGTCTTTGTAATTACTGTAATTACCTCAGAGTCATTCATCTTTCCTGGCCAGGGTAGTGCTTTTTGGCCACCTCTTTCCCTCAGATGGGAGTACTCCATGGTGTATCCCAAGTGGGAGTTCACTTGCCTTATGTAGAAACCACAGGGCAGGGAAGAGGAGTTCTATTCATCCAACAAACGTTATGCTGATTTACACCAGGAAAGGTCTAGCCACAAATGCAGGGCTTTGCATGAGGACATGTCCCTGGTTCCCACAACAGACACACTGCTGCTGGTGTCCCTGTACTCCAGGCACGCAATATGAGCTCAAACTGTTTGAAGGGATGGAAATGCACCTCCAGTACCTGCAGCAGAGAATGCTGCTGCTTTTTGTTAGAGAGGTATCTGCTGGTATCCTGATTCCACCAGGCTTCTTGCTGATGCCCTGTTATAGGCCAATGTGCTCAGAAGGTCATCAAGTCCAATCTCTTCATGCACAGGACACTATGGAATCAATGCCTCTGGCAAAGCAACCCCCTCATTTCTCACGGGCCTCCCCTTAGTCTGCACTGAGCTTTAGACTGTAAGTAAAGAGACCAAAAGTTGCAATTACAAACTGAAACAGGAAGGAAGGAAGGAAGGAAGGAAGGAAGGCAGGAAGAGAGGAAGAAAGAAA
>VZTX01007401.1:0-19382 GCA_013400915.1 Pardalotus punctatus | reverse complement strand
GGTGATTTGGGGTCAGTGACTGGGGTGGGAATGACTGGTTTGGGTGGTGGCTGACTGGGAGGGGTGGGGGACAAAGCTGGGGGAGCAGCAACTGGGGCTGAACTGGGAGGGAATGGGAGAGAGGCCTGGGGGGGCTGGGTTTGGATGTTGTCAGAGCTGGGGTGGTAAAACTTTTTAGGAACATCCCTGCTGCCTTCCCAGCACTGCAGGATCCCAGTGCTGGATGTCAGGTGGGTCCTGGTGGAACTGCTGGGTCCTTGGGATGACAGAGCCTGGTCCTGCTCTGCAGACACCTCATCCAGCCCCAGCCATTCCTTGTGCTTCCCTGAGACCTGGCTGGGTGTAGGCAAGGCTGGGTTTGGAAGATCTTCCGAGGAAAGAGCTGAGTCTGTGTCCACGGTGTGAGGGGTCACATTGTGGTGGCCCTGTGCTCCCCTCTGTGGGTGTGGGACTGTCCAGGCACCCACTGGGTGACACAGTTGACACAAGGGGTGTTCAAAACTCCATCTGTTTGCAGTTGAAGTGTTGGATCAGATCCCTGGGGAATTCCATCCCTGGGTTGGTCTGCAGCTTGTCCCTCTGTTTGCAGATCCCAGCTGAGGAGTCGGAGGATGAGCTGCCGGCCGAGGAGGAGCAACCGGACACCCGGCTCAGTGAGGGGAACACGGCAGGAGGGAACAAGGACAGGGCTGTGACTGAGGAGACGGACGGAGATGGGCACAGGGAGGGGCAGGAGGCCGAGCAGCCAGACCGAACGGTAACTGCTCCCAGGGATCGGACAGAGCAGCAGGGGGTGGGCACACACTTAAACCTGGGAGCTGAGATCTGGAGAAGGATGAGCAGTTCGGTGCTGAGGGCTGGGTTTGTGTGTAGGATCCAGAGGGATTTTCCAGCTGCAGAGGGGAGGCACCCGAGGAAAGCATTATGCTGAGGCCACATGAGCACTGAGGTCAGACCGGGGGAATGGTCTCAGGGAAGCATTTGTTTTGGAACAGGGGGTGTCAAGACTCCAAGCAGTGTCAACTGAACATGTTCTTCCCCATAAGTGATTTGTTGTCATTTGGTATCAAGATTTGTCCTGTGGTCTGTATCAGCTCAGAAGTGTCTCCTTGTAGGATTTTATAAGGAAAGGGGTATTTAACAATTTTCCATGGAAAGTCCAGCCCAGATCAAACTGGAGATGAGGGCTGGGGGAGCAAAGGGGGTTTGCCCCTGGTCTCACCTGTTTGCAGTGCATTTGGGGTGTATGTCCCTGGGCTTTGGGTGCCAGAGGAGCAAAGTTCACTGTCTGTGTGCATTCCATCTGTGCCTGGCCTCTACCAGCCCAGGGGCAGTGAGTGCTCTGGACAGTGGGTCCCTGTGTGAGCAGTGGCTGCAGGGGCCCTGATCTGGTGAGTTCGCTGTGCCAGTACTGAAGGACACACCTGAGGCTGCTCCCAGAGCTCCAGGTAGGGCATGGCAGCCCTGGGCACTTGGCTGCTGCTCTTGGGTAAAGCCAGGACAGGGCTTGGAGCAACCTGGTCTAGTGGAAGGAGTCCCTGCCCATGACAGGGGGTGGGGACTGGATAAACTTTGAGGTACATTCCCACCCAAACCATTCCATGATGCTGTGATCTTTGCTATGTTACCTGCTAGATCCTGGAAATGTGCATCCCAGCTGTGCACCCCTGGGGAAGAGCCAGCTGTGCCAGTCAGGTTAGGGAATGACCCCCAGCATCCTGAGCTGAAGCAGCTGCATCTGCAGGGAGAGGCGCTCTGTCGCTAGAACCTTTGTCAGGTGTTGGTTTCTGTGGAAATGGGAGTGAAATTGGGAACTGTCCTGCTCCCCAGAAAGGCAGAAATGCAGCTTATCCTGGAGACTGAAAGAGGCTGAAGCATTTCCTCCACACCTGGCACAGCTAAACTTGTTTCTCTCCTGATTTTGTGGCCTCAGACATTGATCTGAAAGTTAGCTGAGGTTTAACCCTTTGTGAATCTTTGCTGCTTTTCTCCATTTTCTCCTGGTGTCTGAATTTCCAGTCACTAACAAACATGAAAGGGTGAATTTTGGTTTCACTTAAGGACCCTTGATGTGCTGATCTCTCTGGGAAATGCTCTTCTTCCCGTGGAACTGGCACCCCTGCAGTTCACAGGAATGCTTACAACTCTTCCATTTGTCTTTGCAGCCGGCATCGAGTAACAAGCCACGGAAGAAAAAAAAGAAAAGGAAAAGCAAGAAAAATTCAGCAGGAGAGACTGTGGTATGTCTGTGTGTGCTCTGAGTCAGGGACTAGGCTGATTCCTCCAGTGGGGTCGGAAAAGTGGGAATTCTGAGGTGGTTGTAGGAGAGATTTGAGGCAAAAAAGCCATTTCAAAATTTAAATTTAAAGAAGCATTTTTAGAATCGTGGAATGCTGGAATGGTTTAGGTTGGAGGGGACCTTAAAGCTCATCTCATTCCACATCCTGCCACAGGCAGGAACACCTTCCATCAGACCAGGTTGCTCCAAGCCCTGTCCAACCTGTCCTCGCACTCTATCCCCTGTCCAAAGTCCCTTTCCAGCTTTCTTGGAGACTCTTTAGGTGCTGAAAGGGGCTCCAAGGTGTCTCTCGAGCAGAGGGGCTCTCACCCTTGGGGCACCTCTGTGGCCTCGTCTGGACTCACTCCAGTAGCTCCACATCCTTCCCATATTGGGGACTAAAGTCATTGATCTTGTAAATTCGATAGGAATGGAATTCAGGTGGCAGCTGGTTTTCTGGTGAGGTTTGAGTGTGAACTGTCCATAGAATTACAGAATCCTTAAGGTTGGAAAAGAATTCCCAGATCATCGAGTCCAACCTTCCTGTTCACTCCAGGGGGATTCTTTGCTCAGCATCCTGAGCCACAGGATGCTGGTGTGAATGGCTAAGCCGTGACAGCAGTGCTAGTGCCCAGCTGGCCACCTCCTCCCTGGGAATTCCACTCAGGAGTGAGTTCCTGAGGTGGAGAGCCCTCCTGAAGAGCCTGTTTCCTTCCCCAATCCAAGAATACGGAGCAGCAGAGGGACATGTGCCAGCTGGAGGCTGGGGGGAGACCCAGACCCGGGCACTTTGGTTTGCCAACAAGGGATAATACAATCTCTGTTCCAGCACTTCCGTGCAGAGCACGTTGTCCCTTCCCTGTGTGCACTCCACGCACAGGGGCTAAATTTAGCTGGGGAAGGCAAACTGGCAGTGCTGCTTGGGTGTCCTGAATGGAATTCTGTGTTCCACCCATGGACATCATGAGGAGGATGTGAAACAGGCGTGTAAGAAATGTGTCGCTTGTTGTTTGTGGGGGGAAGATAGAGGGAAATCAGGGTAAAAGTGTTACACAACTGTTGGATGTGAGCAGCTGGATGAATTCCTGGAGTGGCTGGAAGATGGGGAATGGGAGAGTTGGATTGAAGTCATGTGAGTGTTTGGGATCTTATCATGAGGCTCACAGCAGTAACTTGGCATTTCTGTGGAAAGTAGAGGGTGAAGGGTTACATTTTACTTAAGTATTTAAAATGATTTTGGACAAAGGCCTAGAATGCCAAGATACGGGAAAATGTCTTCCCACTGTCAGAGGGCATGGTTAGATGGGATATGGGGAAAAAATTCTTCCGTATGAGGGTGATGAGGCCGTGGCACAGATTGCCCAGAGAAGCTGTGGCTGCCTCTGGATCCCTGGAAATGTCCAAGGCCAGGTTGGATGCGGCTTGGAGCAGCCTGGGATAGTGGAAGGTGTCCCTCCCCATGGAAGGAGGTGGAACTGGATGACCTTTAATGTCCCTTCCAACCCAGAGCACTCTGGGATTTTCTGAAGAGCCACAGCCCATTGCCCAGGGATGGGATGAGCTGGAGATGACAGGGTGTGATGTGGGCTGCTGAGACTCAGCCTGTAATAAATGCCTTGGCTTTGCCTCTCTTAAGGAAGACAATGACCTGGAAGACATTGACAGCCTTTTGGAGAGGATTGAGGACCCCGGACTGGCACCGCAGAGCCAGGGTGGGATCATCGCTGACAGCCGGCCTCTGCTCTACGTGGAGCACAGGTACTCCAGCTCCCACCTGGCTCTGGCCTTGGTGTGACAGGACATCTGCTCCCCGAGGAAGGGAGGCGAGAGCTTCCCTGTGTGATCTGGCCAGGAACTCCACACCTTGCTTGATGGTTGTGCACATCCCTGTTCCTAACCACTCCTCTGGAAGCTGTTTTTGGTTCTGACGGGGATTCTCTGCTGCCACGCCTGCTTGGAGTGGGTGGCAGGACCAGATGAGTCTCCAGAGGGACCTTCTAGCCTCAGACCCTCTGTGGGAGAACCTCTGCAGAGGTGCCAAGAGCCCTGGTGTGTAAATCTTGACGTGGAATTCACCTGCGCTCCTGAGCCCAGGCTTCTTCCGGGAGCATCCCAGCTAAGGCTCCAGCTGCCCTGGAGAGGGCAGCAGCAGCATTCCCCAGCTCTGGAGCAGAGCATGTCTGATGGAGCAGCACCTTCCTGCCAGTTCTGGCCGGTTTTAGTCTCCTTTCTCCGTGCTGTCTGATCAGTGGGGAATGTGTGACAGTTTGGGGGTTTTCCAGAGGCACTTTGGGGTGCCGGGTGTTGATGGAGAGACTTGAGTGTGGCGCTTTGGGCTGTGCTTAACTGATGGAGCCTTTCTTTCTTCTTTCCACCTTCTCAGAAACTTGAATCCAGAGACCGAGTTGAAGAGATATTTCGGGGCTCGTGCTGTGCTTGGGGACCAGAGGTTAGTCCAGACTTTGATATTAAAACATTTCCAAGTCCGAGGAGGCGTGTCTGTCCTGCTCTTGGCAGGGCTCATGGAGTCCCCAGTGCCACACCTGGGCAGGTAATCCCAGGCTCAGGGTGTGTTACTCATTTAGTAGTTGTTTGTTGGGACAGAGGAACATTTTCTGTGGTACGTGCGAGGTGGGGAAAGACTTCTCCAGGCTTTTGCTGGCATTTGTTTTTTCTTTTGCTTCTTTCTCCTCTCATTTACTGCCAAACCACCCTCCAAAGTCCTTTCACTCAAGTTCACGGAGTGCAGACATGTAGATTTTGTTTGTTTCTCCAGCATTTGTCCCTTGTTTCTATTCCAGAGTCTCTGGACAGAAAGTGGACCCTGAATACTTTTAGGGTGTCTCATGCATTTGTTGCCAGGGGCCCAGGGAACGTGGGTGTGAGGTGTCTGCATTTATCCACTGCACTGTGCTCACTGTCATCCACAAAATCCCAAATCCTGTGAGCTGGTTGGAAAACCAGGAATGGTCTGAGCTCGCAGCAGTGCAGGTGGGAGGAGGGAGAGACTCTCTGGAAGAGCATTTGGTGCTTGAGGAAGAAACTGCAGTCCGTTGTGATTGTCCTGTGCAGGGCCAGGAATTGGATTTGATAATCCTCACGGTCCTTTCCAACTCACATAGTCTATGATCTCTTTCTGAGGAGACAGGACTCTCTCAGCCTCGATCCTGAATTGCTCCTGAACCAATAAATTGTGCGTTTTTGAATATGGCTTAAACTAATCCAGTTGACATTAGAAGGCCCTGCTGGGAAGAGGGATGTGGAGCTCTCCTGGTTGGACCTGGGAAGCTGTATGAAGCACAGAGGCAGCTGAGAGTTTGGCAGGGATAAAGACAGGGAGAGAAGCTCTGGAAGTGGAGATGCTGGAGGCACTGGCTGGCCTAGATGGTGCATGTAAGGCAAAACCTGAGCACAGGCATTTTGTGTCTTGGAGGCAAACGTAGAGCTCTGGGCACAGCTCTGTGAGGCTCTCTGTGGGGAAGAAATAGGATCTCATTTTTCCCTGAAACATGGTTTCATCCCTCCTCCTTCTGTCAGTGCAGAGGAATTGTGAGCTGTGTGTTCCCCTCCCCAGGCCAAGGCAAAGGCAGCGGCAGTACATCCGCAGCATGTGGTTGACGGCTCCCAAGAACACCTGGCCACGCTACAGCAAGACAGGTGAGGCTTTTGGGGCTGCCTCCTGCCCTTCTAACTCTTGGCTCCTGCCTGTGTGACATGGATGCTGCTCAGGGCACAGAATCTAAAAGGGAACTGCTCCTCAGCTGGTGGAAATACACCTCCTTCCTCAACAGAGGAGTCCATGGTGTTGTATCTCATGATTTGGGTTTGTTTCCCCCTCTTTTGGAGATAGCAGGGCGTGGGTGCTTCCCATCTTAGCAGCAGGGTTGCTGGATAATGAGAAGTATCCCTGGGGAGAGTGCATGGTCTGGGCTATTTGGGTGGGTTTGGAACTTTGACTCATAAGAGGGGGGGAAAAGAGTGAAATTCTCTGGGAGTTCCCAGAAACACATGTGGCTCTGGACCCAGTGATGTTAGTGAACTTTGGATGCTGTGAGAGAGCAGAAGTTCTCTTGGGGTACCCAGGTCTCCCCTGCACCCTCCAGGTATCACCATGCAGCTGCTGGACACCCGGAGAGGGGTGCAGCACTTCACCTTCGAGCACCACCGTGAGTACCAGCAGGTCCAGTTTAAGTTCCTGGATGCCGTGGAGTCCATGGACCCCAACAACCTCGTGGTATGTTGGGTTGGTCGTTCTGTTCCCTCCTGTGTTCCTGCAGCCCCTCTTCCTGGCGAGGTGGGCTGGTGCATCCCAGTGGAATCTTTTGGGTTGGAAAAGATTCTAAGCCAGCTGATCCCCTGCACTGCCAAGGCCACCCCAACCCAGTCCACAACTGCTCCATCCACACCACTTTTAATTCCCTCCAGGGATGGGCAATCCACCACTGTCCTGGGCAGACTGGGCCAGGGCTGGATAACACTTTTGGGGAAGGAATTGTTCTAAATACTCAACCTGAATGTCCTCTGCCACAGCTTGAGGACGTTTCCTCTCCTCCTGTCCCTGTTCCCTGGGAGCAGAGCCCGACCCCCCTGGCTGTCCCCTCCTGTCAGGAGCTGTGCAGAGCCACAAGGTCCCCCCCGAGCCTCCTTTGCTCCAGGCTGAGCCCCCCCAGCTCCGTCAGCTGCTCCTGCTTCCCCAGATCCATTCCCATCTCTGGACAGTCTCCAGCCCCTTGATGTCTATGTTGGGATGAGGGGCCCAGAACTGCCCCCAGGACGGGAAGAGGCCCGGGACAAGCACTACCCTGGTCATGGGGCCGCACCATTGCTGACACAGGCCGGGTGCCAGTGGCCTTCCTGCCCACCTGGGCACCTGTCACCAGCACCTCAAGGTCCTTTTCCAGCCACTTTGCCCCCAGCCTGTAGCATTCATGGTGTTGATGTGGCCCCCAGGCAGGACCCAGCACTTCACCATGTTGACCCTCATCCCATTGGCCTCACCCCCTTGATCCACCCTGCCCAGATCCCTTTGGAGAGCCTTGGATTATTTATTTCCAGCCTTTATTTGGAGCAGTAGAGCCCTGTGTCCCCCTGTGTGGGGCGTGGCGGGGCTGAGCGCTGAGCTGTGCTGTCACCTTGTTCATAAGTGACATTCTCGGTGCAGAGGAGGTCTGGTGGCCGGTGGCCGAGCCTTGGTGGCTGTGCTAAGCACGTGCCAGGTCACCTTCTGAGACAGGAACCCACAGGAATTGTCCGTTTGGCTGGAAGGGTAGGAATAAAGCTCCCCTTGTCTCAGCTCTTAGCTGGGAAAGGAGGAATATTGTATAAACCCATCGTGAACTGGGAATCCAAACTAACAGCTGTTCTATTTATAAACTCCTGCAAGGATGAAAAATGTGACTTTTCTTGGTATTTCAGCAAAACAGGCTTTTGTGTTGGGAGTCCTTCATGCGTGTCCGAGCTCATTAAGCTGTATGGTAACATTTATCGTTTGGAGTGATAAGCAACAGCAAAATTGCTCTGCACCCAACTAAACCATAACTGAGGGATGTTTCTCTGAAAGGCCTGGCTACATAAGCTGGGATACATGCCCTGGAGATGTTTCTTAAAGGTCCCATTGTCTGCTAAATAAAGTTTGCTTCCTTCTTCTTTCCCACCCTCGGCTCAGGGCCGCGGGGCTCACTCCAGCTCAGCAGTTCTGCCTGGACTGTGGGATTTGGATTAAGTGAGCCAAGGTAATTCCTGTGCAGCAGTGAGTGTCCCAGGGACAGCTCGAGCTTGGTCCCACACGGGACAGGCTTTCCATGGTATTTTAGTCAGGATGCTCTGACCCCTCTTAGGGGGTCTGGCTAAGTTTGAGAACATTCCTACAGCTTGAAGTCTTCTGCTTTTCCATTAAGGGTAAAATGTAACAAATGGATTTGCCAACAGACAATTTGTCCATGGTCACCACAGTCCTGGCATAGCTGGAGCCCAGCTGTGCCTTGTTGCTGTGGTTTCAGCACATAAAATATTATTTTTGGGGAGTCTCTTGTTCAGTGGGTGTTTTTTCTGCTCTTGCTGGTAGGCTAAAAGGGTCTTGGTGACCTTTTCTTGGCTTTTTCCCATCATGGTGATCCCATGTGCTCCATGTCCCCCCAAAAAGGGGACTAGAAAGGAACTCTTTTGAGTTTTACTCCTTAAGGAAGAGGTTAAGCATCAGGCAAGTGGCTCCAGGCTGGGCTGGGCCAGCCTGGAACATCCAGTCTTAGTGCTGTAGGTGGTCCCACGGGTCCCCACCCTGCAGATCAAAACTTCTGGAGCTTCAGAAGCTTTATTTTTTCAGTTTTCGGAGAAAAAAAATAATCCCCAAACTAAACTGTGAGAAGATTTGTAGTAGCTTCAATATTTTGTACTGACCTGAGGTTTTAGGTACTTGAGAAAAGTAACCTATTTATAATATAATTAGTGAATGGAGAAACTTTTTAGGTTAAACTTCTCTTCTGAAGCCTGGAAGTAAATATTTATTATTATTATTATTATTATGATTATTATCCATTACCATTGCTGGTTCCTGGATTTGTAATAGATATGTCCAAATGTCCTCTCAGTGTCCAGAGGATGTAAAACCCTGAACAAATGCTCAGAACTGTTGAGGGATAGATAAAAACCCTCAAGGTGTGACAGTGCCTGCATCTTGTTCTTTCCTTTCAAGGGAAATGGAAGAGCTGGGTGAGATCTGGAGGAGGACAGTGAAGGTGATCAAAGGCCTGGCGTGGCCTCTGCTGGAAAAGCTGGGAGGGAGCTGCCCAAGGGAGGCTGCAATCGAGGGCTCCCATCCTGCACATGGTGGGGACAGAGCTCCCTGTGCCCGTCCAGTTTGGGGACAGATGTGGCAGGGCGGGACGAAGGAAGCTCTTGGTGTTGTGTGTCACAGAGCTGGGTGCTGGATGGTACCTGGGTCAGTGACCAAAGTCCTGAGACACCAGCAATGACACAGAATCTTCACGATGCTCTTGTGCAGCTCCTGCTCCAGATGAACCCCTACCACGTGGACTCCCTCCTGCAGCTCAGCGACGTGTGCCGGATGCAGGAGGACCAGGAGATGGCCCGGGATCTCATAGGTAAGAGTGAGGTGAGGAGATGTGTCGGTGTGAAATCCTTCCCGGGGAGCGTTGGGAGGCCCTGGCACGGGGCAGTGGAGGGCAGCAGCTTGGCTTTGCTGTGTGAGCAGATGTGGCAGAGGCAACTGGACCAACATTAATCCCAGAATGGTTTCTTTTCCCACCCACACTGGGATCTAACGTGGAACTGCTCACTGCCCTGGTACCTCTTGCCACCACATTGTGTGAAGGAACTTTGTGCCTCGCTGGGCTGGGAATGAGCTGATTTCCTGTCTTTTGGGCTAAACTGAGTGCTGGGTAGTGTTGTGCTGGTGTCCCTGTCCTGTCCCTGACACTGTCCCTGCTGTCCCCAGAGCGGGCACTGTACAGCCTGGAATGCGCCTTCCATCCCGTGTTCAGCCTCACCAGCGGGACCTGCAGGCTGGACTACCGGCGGCCGGAGAACAGGTAGGCAGGGCCGGCGAGCAGGGAGGCTCAGCTGGAGCTCCTGGCCCACTTTGGCCACAGCCACCCGGATTCAGCCCTGCTGCTCATCCAGGGGGACCCTGAGTGTCCCGTTCTGTCTGGGGCTCCTGGGATGGTGCTGGAGCATAGACAGCTCGTGCAGGGAAGCTGCTGTACAAAACATCCCTTTTTGGAAGGGATATCTTCCTGGAGTAGGAAGTGTCCCTCCCTGTCATGTCCTTCTCATGCCATTAATACCTCATAGCCCAAAATGGTCACAAAAATCTGTGCTGTATGTTTCCAGCCATCGTCCCCAGCACTCACACTCCTCCCAGCCCGGCTCTTTATGTAACTCCAGCTCTGCAGCTGCTGGGAAAGGTGACTTTATTCTGGGAATTTTCCAGTCAGCTGACCCAAGCCATCTCTCCCAAACTGCTGTACCTGGAGGGTGCTCACATTTCAGTCCCTCTGGCTGACACACTTTGTGCCATCAGTGACCTGTGTCCCCAGTTCAGGTGTTGGGCGTCCCCACTCTGTGTCACCGTCCCCACACCACTGGGACAAGGCAGGATGTGGACTTGGGGGATTTACTTGTCTTGGTCCCAGTCTCCAGAGCAGGTCGTGAGTTTTCTGTCCCTGTTGTTGCACAAAAAGATAACAAAAACAAGAGATGGGAGGGTGGGGGATCTGTGGCACACCAGGATGTGATGATGGGGGTGAGGAGCTGGTGGTGACTGTGCCCCCTTTTTTGAGTGGCACAAAGTGCTTCTTTCCACATCTGGTCTCTAAGTCCTGCTGCTGTTCCCTATGCAGGGCTTTCTTCCTGGCTCTCTTCAAGCACCTGGTGTTCCTGGAGAAGAGGGGCTGTCCCCGCACAGCCCTGGAGTTCTGTAAGCTCATTCTGAGGTAGGTGTGTCTGCTGAGGATGGAGTGTCTGGTTTTGGGGGGGATGGTCACCTCAGATGGGTCCTGCTGCTCCTGTGCTTGGTGAGGGCTCATTCCCACCACTTAGAGCTGCCCAGGTCTGTGCTGGGGACGTGCTGGTGCTCTTGGTGAGGTGGTGGGTGAGGAGGGGCCCTGGGTGGCCCGGGACCGCCTGAGCTCGGAGGCTCAGCAGAACAGAATGGTGATAGTGGCTTCAGCCCACGCAGTTTGGGGCCACTGATCCTCCTGGGTGGTGACAGGGGACTGTCCCCTCTACAGGGACACAGAGCACCACTCCATCATCCCGCTGGCCATGTGGGAGCCAGTGTGTTCCCCTCCCCTCCGCTTGCTGAGTCACTGGATGTCACTGGGAGAGGCTGTTTGGCTCAGAAATCAGGGCAGCTCTCTCAGCTGTTGTGACACTGATTTTGTTTTCTCCCCCTGTTCCCAAGCCTTGATCCCGAGAATGACCCACTCTGTGTGCTGCTGTTGATCGACTTCCTGTCCCTCCGGGCCAGGGAATACACCTTCCTGACCCGCCTCTTCCAGGAGTGGGAGGTGAGGGGCCAGCCGGTGAGGGGGTGGGGGCAAGCTGGTGGCTGGGGTGCTCCCCACCAGGTGAGCCCTTTCAAGGGGATCTCACAGCCCAGCTGGCATCCAATGGCATTGGAATGATCCATAAAGGCTGGGCTGTTGGTTCCTGTAATCCTCGGATCCTGCAAACAGTTGTAAGAACTCAAAATTGCTCACTCAGCCGTGGGGGCACTGAGCCAATGGCTGGGAACTCACTTAACCCCAGCAGGCAGAGCCCCCACCCCGCACAGCCCAGATCTGCTGCACAGCATCATTTCTCGGTAACTCTCTCCCTGATCCTGCAGAGTCACCGGAATCTGTCCCAGCTGCCCAATTTTGCCTTCTCGGTGCCACTGGCCTATTTCTTCCTGAGCCAGCAGGAAGAGCTGCCGGAGCTGGAGCGGAGCCAGGCCCGGGAGCGAGCAGCCCAGCTCATCCAGCTCGCGCTCATCATGTTCCCAAGCGGTGAGTCTGTCCCCACCGGTAAGGCCATTCCTGCAGGCTTTGTCACTGTCCTCTGTGACAGCCAGGGCTGGATTCCCGGCAGGCAGATGCATAGGCAGGAATTTGCAAAGGGCCTTTGAGGAGGGAGCTCTGAGTCAGAGGGGACGCGGTCAGACAGAACCGTGGTGCCTGTGCCCAATGTTGGGGGGGGTCTGCCCTGGGGACAGTTCTGGGCCCCTCATCCCAGCACAGACACTGAGAGGCTGGAGTGTGTCCAGGGGAGGGCAACAGAGCTGGAGAAGGAGCTGGAACACCAGGACCAGCTGAGGGAACTGGCAGGTCTCAACCTGGAGAAGAGGAGGCTCAAGGGGTCCATCTGGTTCTCCACAACTCCCTGACAGGAGGGTGAAGCCAGGGTGGGGTCAGGCTCTGCTCCTCAGGAACAAGGGACAGGACAAGAGGAAACAGTCTCAGGGCTGGATATTGGGAACAATTCCTTCCCCAAGAGTGTTGTCCAGCCCTGGCACAGCTGCCCAGGGCAGTGGTGGAGGCCCCAGTCCTGGAGGGATTTAAAAGATGCGTGTGGATATGGCACTTGGGAACACGGTTTAGTGGTGGCCTTGGCAGTGCTGGGGGAATGGTTGGGCTCAATGATCTCAGAGGCTTTTCCAGCAGAAACGGTTCTGTGATTCCATGATTCTGTCCTCCCTCCCCAGAGCAGCCAATGCTCCTCCACCAGCAGTGGTCAGGGGTGAGCAGGCTGGGGGAGTGTAGGAGCTGAAATATCAGAGCAGGGAGATGTCTCACCTCCTCAGGGCTGCCCAGGGCGAGGACAAGCCGGTCTCCTTGGCTCTCCCTCTGAGGCACAGCTCTGTTTTGGATGTGCTCTCCCCATGGGTGCCCATCACTCTCCCTTTCATCCCATGGGTGCTGCTGTCCATGAAAGGAGCACACAGCCCTCAGGCCCAGGGGAGGGTGTGTGCAGCAGGAAGAACCAGCTCTCCAACAGCCATTCAGTTTGTGGGGGCTGGAAATACCTTCTTTGCTGCTGGTTGGGGTGACTGAAATAACGCCTGTGCAGGCACAGCGACCTGCAGTGTCCTCACCCCCTCCTTGTGTCCTTGTTGGTGCCCTGGGAGGTGCTGGCCCTAGGGAGGGGGGTGTCTCTCTGCAGGGGTGACCCCCACCCCACGCTGCCTCTCACCAACAGGTCCAAACGAGTTCTCTGCCTTTGTCCTGCAGTTCTGATGCCGCTGTTGGATCACTGCAGTGTGCAGCCTGATGCCAGGGTCACCTCCCACCCCTTCTTCGGGCTGAATGCCCAGATCAGGTAAGGCCTGGAGATGTTCTCAGCGAAGGGAAGGGAAGAATCGATTTTTCCAGTGGCGGGGATCTTGCATGCTCAGACAGCTAATGGAGGAGCTTGTTTGGGTTCCCTGAGTAGGCTCATTTGATAGTGCCTCATTTGATAATCCCTTTGATAATGGATTTCCATAATGGCCTCTGGATCAGGCTGACAGACCTACCTCACCTCAAGGTGGACAGGTCAGAAGTTCGTCCCAAAGCCTGTTGGTGTGTGCAGGGAGGGAGAGTGACACGTGTGTCCTCCCAGGGCAGGCTGTCTCCAACCAGTCTGCGTTCCCTTCACACGTGGTCTTCCTCAGCACACGAAGGCTCTCCTCGGGCCAGGGCAGTGTTCCCTCATTTCATGGCTCTGCTTAGCCTAAAAATAGGTGAAGGTGGATGGCAATAGCCAGGCAGGAGCCTGTGAGTCCTCTTGTGTTCCCACGCCAAAGCCCAGCGCAGAGCTGAGCCCTCAGCATCCCGTGAGGAACAGCAGCAGGAGGAGGAGGAGGGTGCCGTGAGTAACAGCCATCTCCCGTAGCCAGTCGCCCGCCCTGAACCAGCTGACATCCCTGTACGTGGGCAGGACACACGCCCTCTGGAAGGACCCAGCTGTCATGGCCTGGCTGGAGCCCCACGTTCACGAGGTGCTGCGCATGGTGGAGGCCCAGGACGCGCTGGTGCAGGAGGCTGAGCAGAAGTGAGCACAGAGGGTGGAGGGCAGAGCTCCTGTGCCAGGGGACAGGGTGGGACAGAGGGTTTGTCCTGGGCAGCAGCAGTTCCAGTGTCTGGGACAGGGCTCAGAGCCCCACAGCTGCTGGTCTGATGCTGAGGATCACGGCATGAGGCCAGCAAGGCAGAGGCTCTTCCATGCTTTTCACAAACGGGAATGAAGAGCTGAACTTGCGCTGCGTATCCTGCACTGCCTTTGCCAGGCTTGGCTGTCACCTGTATCCTGGAAACATCCTGGAGAGGGTGGAGGGGTGGCCTGGAAGGGTAGGGATGGCCACACAGGACAGGTGTGAGAGCTTAGAAACACTTCCTGGTGCTGAGAAGCAGGAGGGAGCCATCAGGTGTCCTAAGCCAAGGTCGATCTGCTTGTCCCTGAGCTCTCTGCTTTTCTCCAGAGCTCAGCAGCTGCCACCTGCCTTTGGCTCACCTTAAGGCAGCTCCATCCAATATGGCCTGTCCCCCAGAGCCAGGGAAGCTGCTGACACTGTGCCTAGAGCAGCAGAAATGGGAATGTGCCTGCTCAGGGCGCACTGCTCTGTCCCCTCCCCTCCTCAGGAGGAAGATCCGGTACCAGAGCGCTCCCAGGAACATCTACCGGCACATCATCCTCTCGGAGATGAAGGAGGCCACGGCAGCCCTGCCTCTGGTGAGGGGCCTGATGGGGTGCAGGGGCTGTGGCTGCATCTTGTGTGGTGGCACTTGTGTCCCTGCTGGGCACATCTTAACTCCCGTGACCCTGGGGCATCCTCCCTGTGCCCACAGCTTCTCTGGGCCCCCCTGTTTGCTGCTGCTGGATGCGCAGCCTTCATCCCTTTTTTTCTCCTTCATTCTTTCTTTTTCCTTCATCCTTTCTTTCTCCTTCCTCTGCAGGAGGTGACCTCACAGCCAGTGATGGGGTTTGATCCCCTCCCTCCTCTGGATTCCATTGTTTCCTACACCCGACCGGAAAGGTACCACCTCCACCAGTGGTGCCTGTGCTGGCACAACTGGCCATGCTCCTGTGCTCCCAGCGTGTTCTGGCACGCCCTCAGCCCCAGGCCAGGCTGCACGTGGGTGCTCGCAGTTGACATTCTCCTCCATGGCAGAGGAAAAGCTGTAGTGCTCCCGGCAGGCAGAGCTACAGGCTGGACGGGTCTGGCTGCTTCCTGTGGTGGTCACCACTGGCTGTTCCCAGCCATAAGTCAAAAGCCAGGGAAAACCCATGCTTTGGCCTGCTGGGGGGAGGTTTAAGGTAAATGGAAGTTTAAGTTCAGAGCCAGTCCTGGTGTTGGGGTGATGCCATGTGTGTGTTCCACACCAACCCACTCAGAGCAGAGCTGGTAGAATTATGGAATCCTGGAATGGTTTGGGTTGGAAGTACCTTAAAGCTCATCTCATTCCACCCCCTGCTGTCAGCAGGGACACCTTCCACTAGGCCAAGCCCCATCCAACCTGGCCTTGGTAGTGCTTTAGTGACTGGTTTTCTTGGAGTTGCATTTTTTGTGCTGCCTGAATTCAGAATCCCTTTGGAACCCCCCAGTTCCCTCCCTCAGGGCTGGTTCTGGCCGTGCCACAGTTCTCCCAGCACCGCCACATCACATTGAGCAGTCACAAACTGAGCTGTCCCTTCACCATGGTGCCACTTGTGTCTTCCAGGACAAGCCATCCTTCCAACGAAAGCACTTTATCTCTCTTCTTCCGCTCGCTGTTGCCAAATTTTAATTTGCAGGTGGGTGCGTGCTGGGACATGGGTGCACCGTTCCCCCCATGGTGTTGCCGCTCCAGGAGCTGCTGCTGGCAGCACCCTGGTGCTGTTTTGGCACCAGTGTTGCTGCTGTCCCTGCCAGCACAGCGCTGCTCTTTTGCAGGGGGACATCCGACACGATGGGGACGACGAAGCTGGAGCAGCGCAGGACCTCAACCAGGGGGTGAACAGGCTGATGGCGGCCATGCGGGACATGCTGGCCAACATCCAGTTCCAGGAGCCCCCCCGCGATGACAATCCCGAGGGCGATGGGGACTGGGATTGAGCCCGAGGTGTCTCCCCAAACCCTCTGGCGTCACCCTCCAGTTCGTGTCGCACTCCAATAAAGGCACGCAAATGGACTCGCTGTGGGAACGGGCTGTTTCTGAGGAGGGGGGCTGCATCCGTGGGATGATCCCTGTCCTGGGAGTGGGGCTGAATCCACGGCGATGGGCCCTGTCCAGGGCCTCTCTCTCAACGGGAGACAAGGACTGTCTGAGCATGTCCGAGCTAATCGACAGCAGCTGTCCCTTGTCCCCGTGGCAGCTTAGTCCCCTTCTGGCCTCTACACACAATTCCCATCCCTTTCCCCTCCCTGTTCTTCTGCTGCCTCTTGTCCTTAATTCCCAGAAGGGTTTTACTGCCCTCTCCTTCAGCTCCTTTGTGCTTCCCACACAATGGAGCTTCCTTCCCTTCACAAAACACTCTGCACCCTTACTACACTGAACCTCCCAAAGCTTGGGGTTCCCTGCACCACTAGAATTGTGCATGGAGCAGCTTTTTCAGCCTTTTAATCATGTTTGGAGAAGAAATCTTCCCCCCGTTCTTTGTTTCTCCATCTTTATACCCCCACCTTCACCTAGAGCCAGGATCAAGGTAAGCCACAGTCAAACCTTAACTCATCCTTGTTCCCATAAAGCTTTTTTCCCCTTTTTTTTTGCTGACTAATGGTGACTATGTGGAATAAATCCCTGGTCCACCTTCACTATCTCCCTGGGGGATGTAGCTGGGGTGGGTGTGTGGGCTGGGTGCAGACCCTGAGTCTCAAGCCCCCCCTCCCTGGCTCCATTCCCTATTGGCATATCCAAATCTATCTCCCTGGGGGATGTAGTAATTTGTGGATCCCAATCCCTGTACTTTGGCACCGTGGCAGCCTGGGACCCCATTCCCAGTGTGCACAGCTGAACCATTTTCCTCCATGCCAAAGGGAAGGGCTTCCCAACAGAAGTAGATAACCGTGGGATCAGCCTTTTCATGGAGCTGTGAATGGCTCTTTGGCAACCGCGCGGCTCCAGGCATCAACATGGACCTAAGGCACATGATGGTCAGATGGCTTCTGTCCTCCCCCAGCCTGCCTGGCATCCCTCCGGCACTGGGCTCTGCAGCATCCCCTTTAATCGTGCCTTTGACCATTCCTATCAGATCCCACGCCTCCCCCATCGTAAAACATCTTCCCCGGGGCCATGGGGATGGGATCCCTCCCAGTCCCAATGTGTGGCACAGCTTGGGTCCTGCAGTGGGGAGGGTCCTACAGGGTTCCCAAGGTGCGTGGACACCTCAGGGTGTGTGAATGATGCCCACAGCAGATGGAACCACCCAAGACACGAGTCCTGCAGGGCACATTGGCCCCCATAGGCCACAGAGGCTTGCAGGGCACATGGGACCCTCAAGGCACACAGACCCCCAGGGTGCAGGGGTTCCCCCAGCAGATGCAGGACCTCAGAATATGTGAGAACTCTAAGGTGCAGAGTTCCCCAGGGCACAGAGGACCCCTATGGCAGCCGCCCCCCAAGGTGCATGACTCCAGGGATGAATGGACCACCCCAGGGCATTTGAGACCCCCACGCACATGGTGATCCCAAGCAGTTGAGTTCCTCAGGGCCATCCTGGTTGTCTGTGAGTGCTGGCCTTGGCAGTGGCCGCCCTCACGGCTGGGGTGCCTCAATCATGCAGGTGCCCACCCTCCGTGGGGAGGAGCTGCGGGAGCCGCCTTTAAAGTGGCGCAGAGAAAGGGCCCTTTCTTCCCCAGCACCCTGGGCCGGCGGGCACAGGACGCTGAGCAGCGCTGGCACAGAGGACGGCTGCCACAGCAGGGGGTCCCAGCGGGCACACAACACCCCCAGCATATCCCACCCCCCTCGTCCCCAATTCGTGTGCATCCCTTTGGCCTCGCTCGCCCTGGGAGCACTGGCGGGGTGCAACAGGGGCTCGGGGGCTGTGCGGGCGCCACGGGGGGCCCCGGGGCTGAGGAGGGGGCCATGTCGACACTGGCCCCCCTGCATCTGCTGCGTGAGCCCTGGAACGCCAGCGAGGGCAACCAGAGTAATGCCATAGTTGGGGCCAGCGGTGGCTGGTGCCAGGGGCTGGACATTCCCAACGAGCTGTTCCTGGCGCTGGGGCTGGTGAGCCTGGTGGAGAACCTGCTGGTGGTGGCTGCCATCCTGAAGAACAGGAACCTGCACTCCCCTACCTACTACTTCATCTGCTGCCTGGCGGTGTCCGACATGCTGGTGAGCATCAGCAACCTGGCGGAGATGCTCTTCGTGCTGCTGCTGGAACACGGGGTGCTGGTGATGCGCCCCAGCGTTGTCCGCCACATGGACAGTGTCATCGACATGCTCATCTGCAGCTCCGTCGTGTCTTCCCTCTCCTTCCTGGGAGTCATCGCCGTCGACCGCTACATCACCATCTTCTATGCCCTGCGCTACCACAGCATCATGACGCTGCAGCGGGCCGTGGTCACCATGGCCAGCATCTGGCTGGTCAGCACCGTCTCCAGCACCGTCTTGATCACCTACTACCACAGCAACACCGTCCTCCTCTGCCTCATCGGCTTCTTCCTCTTCATGCTGGTTCTCATGCTGGTGCTCTACATCCACATGTTCACCCTGGCCCGCCACCACCTCCACAGCATCACCTGCCAGCAAAAGCCACCCACCACCCACCGGGGTGGCAGCCTGAAGGGTGCCGTCACCCTCACCATCCTCCTGGGCGTCTACTTCATCTGCTGGGGGCCCTTCTTCTTCCACCTTATCCTCATCGTCACCTGTCCCACCAACCCCTTCTGCACCTGCTTCTTCAGCTACTTCAATCTCTTCCTCATCCTCATCATCTGTAACTCGGTGATTGACCCCCTCATCTACGCCTTCAGGAGCCAGGAGCTCCGGCGGACGCTGCGGGAGGTGGTGACGTGCTCCTGGTAGGGAGCAGGACACGGTACCAGCAGAGCCACCCCCGCCCCGAAAGGGACAGATGGATGGACTGACAGACGGATGGGACGAGCCGCGGGGTCCCCCAGTCCGGCCGAGGGACTCGCGGTTCCCAATAAAGGCTCTTTGCAGTGACGCTGTGGCTGACATCGGGCAGCCCCGGGGAGCCCCGGGGGGAGAGGCCCCTCCCGGCCCCGCAGGTCGGTCAGGGGTCGCTTGCTGCCAGTGGGTACCGGCAGGAACCGGGAGGGACCGGCGGGGCGGCGGGAGGCTGGACCCCACGCAGGGGGCGGCCCCGGCCGCCCCCGGACAAAGGGCCCATCACCACCGCCTTTGTTCTCGGGCCGCGCCCGCCGCCGCCCACCCCGGCACCGGCACTGTCCCCGGTCCCGCCGGGGCAACCGGCGATCGGCATCCCCAGCGTGGCCCCCCGCACCCTGTCCCTACCCCCCCCCGTCACGGGACACGGTCCGGCGGGGTGTCCCGCGTGTACCCCCCCGCCCCGCCGCCGCCGCCGTCCCGGGATGCTCCCGCCGCCGCCGCCGCCGGGCGGTCCCAGGGCCCCCCACGGGCCTCGGGGTGTCCCCGCTCCCCGTGGGTGCCGGGGGTGC
>VZTX01007400.1:14700-24711 GCA_013400915.1 Pardalotus punctatus | reverse complement strand
CATCGAGAGGTGAGGGAGCGCGGGCGGGGCTGCCGCCGCTCGGCGTCGCCCGCTCAGGGGGAGCGCTGGGGGCGCCGCTGCGGGAGCGGCTGAGGGGCGGCTGAGGCGGGGCCCAGCTCGGAGCCCGGCTGGGTGTGAGGGGCTCGGTGCCCGGTGCCCAGCAGAGCAAGCGGCGAGGCTGCGGCAGCCCGGGCGAACCCCCAGCTCCGTCGCCTGCTCCTCCCTCTGTCCCGGGGCCGGAGCTCTCGGAGGTGCCCTCGGGCCCCATAACGGGCTGAGGGTGCTCGCCCGGCCGCAGCACCTCGGACAGGCGCCCGCCGAGAGGCTTCGGGACTGTTCTTGTGGTTTTGCTTTTGTCCAGGCGTGTCACGGTTTGCCTGGTTGGGCCGTGGGAAGTGTTGTCTCACCGGGCTCGGAGGGGACCAGACTTCTCTTTAAGTCTTTACCACTCCAGTACTTCTCCTATTTTAAGGAGGAATAAAGCAGAATCAAATCAAGTTTGCCTTGTCTTAACCGCACAGGTTGAACTCAGAACATAAGAGTACCCACTGCAGCTACTTAATTCAACTTACAGCTTGTTTTATGGTCTATAACACGAGATGTGAATGCCACAACGTCATGCTCAGTTACAGAGATATAACCCCGGCCACAATAAGTTGTTGGGAAACGTAAATACTGCACTAAGATGATAAAATAAAGCCTTGTGGTGTTCTGCTTGATATAGAATGGCTGAGTGTGCAGTGGATGCTTCAGATTCAAAGAGTTCGATTCAAAGAGCCCTGTGCCTGCATACAGAGAGCAGTTGTTCCCCCAGAAGCTGCACGCTCCGTGTTGATGGGCTTGGGCAGTTCTTTGTCCGGTCTTTGTTTTAGAGACCCTTCCAGTGACACTTTTCTTCGAGCAGCTCTGCTGTCCCTGTGCCTAAACTTCACTAGTGGAGTGTTTCATCAAAATATCTCAGGGACACTTGAGTGGATCCACTTGAGTTCTGGGAGAGGGCTGTTTCCTCCTTCAGAGGGAACGTGGGTTCTGTTTTCCACTTGAGACAGCAGTTTGTTGCCTTCGAGCAGCACTGCCTGAGGTTGGAGTTGTGTGTCTGATGACAGGATTTGGGCTCTTACAGGTTGGTACTTTTTATTTCGTGCCTTGGTGTGGCATGCTAAATCGCAAAGGAATAAATACAACTTGTTCATGGCTGGAGCTGTGCTTTTCTGTGCTGAACAAGAATCTGTCTTTAGATTTCTCACAGAAAATCTTTTATCTGTTCAAGTTATTTTTAGAGGGCAGTTGTTAAGCTCTTGATGGTGTCAGCCAGCCCCAAAGTGGCTGGATTTCCCCTTAAATAAACTTGGTGTGATGACAGCGAAATCACCAATGTTGTTCTTTTTAAAATAAATCAATAAACTCTTTTTTTTAACTACTCTTGTATTTAATTTGTAAGTTTAAGCATCATCAGGTTACTGGTATTCCTGTTAGCAGGTTTCTTTGAGAATTGATAGAAATGTGTCCCTTATTGGACATAAGTGATGGAAATGCTGGCTTGGAGAGGTGCAGCTGGAGAGGAACTCAGGGTCAGTGACAGTCACTCCAGGCTGGTTTTTGGGGAAGGGTTCCCACAGGGGAGAACTGCACCTGGAGCAGAGCCTTCCCAAGGAGGAGGCTGCTTTGTGCCCCCTGCCCCAGGACAGGGGGTGTTTGGGGGCTGGTCAGGATTTGGGAGCAGAGCTGAGGCAGGAGGTGGGATTTGGTGCTGATGAACGTTGATGGTGACACAGAGGCTTCTCCTCAGCCTGAGTAATGAGCTTTCCTGGGAAGCAAAACCCCTCTAAGCAATAAACCACGGTACAGAGGCTGAAAGTCATTATTAAATCTCACTACATACTCAAAATAACACTGTGGCACATCACAGATTGAGCTGTTACCTTCTGTTGATGGTTATTTCCAAGGATTGATGATTACTTGACAGCTACCTTCCACTTTGCATTATCATAACATCCACAACGTGTTTTAGTAAAACTCAAACCTCTCATTGCCCAATCCCTATCTTGTGCTGGATTCTGCACCTCTGTGTTCTTCATACCCTGTGGGCAGTGTTTGTTGCACAGGTTGACCTATGCAGTAATTTAGGAGCTGTCAGCCTCTCCTGTACTCTGTTATTCCCAAATTGTTCTAATTTGTTCTCCTAACAATACTTACATACATCTACTGCTGCTGGTTTGGAGTTGGGCCTGAGAGGCAGGTGAGCAAAATTAGTGTGTGAAAAGGAGAGAGCACAGACTCTTTTGTGTGTTCAGTCTCTGGGCTTGTTCTGCACCAGGCAGGAGAGGGTGAGGTGAGGCCTGAGGTATTGGAACTCAGTCGTGTGATGCTGCTGAATATCTTCCAGTAAAGCCTCTCCCTTCATTTTCTATTATTCTGTTTCTATTTCAGCTTTTTAGGCACACTAAATAAAACCTCAGACCTAGGAAATCAGAGTAGAAAGCTGATGAGTATTTCTTTCTGCTCGTTTTTGTGGAGAAATGGTTCTATTCCAGAGTTCTTTCTGTTTCACCTGCATCTCCTGTTACAGCTGGAGACGATGGCTTAGGGTGGAAAAAGGGAAGATGACTGGGCCTAAACTGGGCTGTGTTCAGGTCAGCAGGGAATGGTGAAATCGTGGTTGGAGTTGGGTACAGCCTGTGCCATGGGCTGCTGCCCTCCAGGAATAACTTCTGTCCCAGAGGTGGTGAAGCCTGGCTGGGTTTGGAGAGGCAAAGTGAAGCTGAGTCGAATAATCTGTTCTTCCAACTTGGCTCGTTCACGTCCCTGTATGAAAATGCGAAAGAAAATACATTGATTGTTTAATAGGCAGAAATGCACATCCCGTAGTTTTGTCACAGGACAAACGAGGGGCACAGCTCGGTGTGGAGGCAGAGCAGTTTGTGTTCTCCGTGTCTGTGCAGGTGGGCTGAGGTGGGACACCTTTAGGGTGTCATCTCTGCATCTCCGAGGCTGGTGGGTGTCGCTCAGAAGCCTCAGGGACTTTGCCTTCCCTGCCCAACTCCTCCCCTCCCCGGGTGGTCGCAGGTGCTGTGTCTGTTGAGGTTGTGCAATTGCCTGCTTTGCTCCCTCTGATTTGCAGACTTGCACAAGCTCCAGTTGCCTCCATGCCATGACACAGAGCGAATGCCTGTGCTCCAGGCCCGGCCAATCCTGCCAGCATTAGCAGAACACACAGTCCAGGCACTCTGGGCAGCTGAGTTTGGAACAACTTAAAGGTTAATGAGCCCTTGGCAGGGAGTGCGGCTGGTAGAGCCTGACCTGTTGATGCTGCAGAGGAGAAACATTGGCAGTACTGGAATTATTTCCTGAAATTTCCCGTGTGGGCAGTGATGCTGATGCTGTAATCCGGCTGCTGCAGGAGGACTGAGTCCTGAGGACACGAGGGTTGTGTTCCCCGAGCTGTTACCTTGCCTTCCTCGGTGGATGCAGGGGTGTTGGGTGGTGCTGCTGTGCTGGGTCCAGCTGATTTCTCCCCTTCTCCATTGCAGTGAATCTGAGATCCTGCACCACGACAAGCAGTATGAGCCTTTTTACTCTTCCTTCGTTGCACTTTCCACACATTACATCACTACTGTGTGTGGTCTCAGTAAGTGTCCCTTTGCTTCTCTTGCTCCTGTGTGATGATTGGGATGCAGTAAAAGTAAATCAGAACTGTTGATTTTTGTGTTTGTTGTTTGCCCTCTTGCTGAATCAGACTTTAGGGCCAGCATTGCTGGCTTTTGTGCTGCAAAATGTCAGCTCTGATGGGAAGGGAAGCTTGTTGATGGGAATATTTGGCCACCAGCTACTGGACAGTGTTGCCTTTTTGGCTGCTTATTCATTGTTCTGATCTAATTTTGGGTCAAGTGCTTAAATCAGTTTTCAGGATTTTTGGATTATCCTTCAGCAGTTAGAACACTGCTGTCCCTGGAAATGTCCAGGGCTGGGTTGGACAGGACTTGAATCAACCTGATCTGGTGGAAGGTGTCCCCAGCCGTGGCAGAGGGTGGGACTGGGTGGCATTTAAGGTCCCTTACAACTCGAACCATTCAGGGCTTCTTCAGTTGTGTTACTGTGTTGGAGTTAAGGATCAAAACATTGTGACTCAAAATATTTTCTGTTACTTTGGCTGACAATTTAGCAATTTCAACCAAAAAACGGGCTTTGTGAACTTGTTTCATGTTCTTCAGAGCTTCTGTCAGCATTAAATAATGTTGCTGGGGAAACTGTTTTATCTGTCTGAATTCCCCTGTCTGGCAGAAGGAATTATCCTCACTTTGCTGACATTTCTTGGGTTACATTGTAATGAGACTGAGTTTATATTGCATCTGTTAGGCAGAATAGACTGAGTGTGTACCCACGCTGCAGAGCACCCTGCTTTATTGACAGCATTGGGAGCTTGTTACACTGGACTATTTTAAAACTTATTCTGAATACAGGATCTGCTTTTTTCAGTACCAAGAAACCAGTTGCAGTCAGTGGCAGCTGCCTGTAAAGTCCTGATTGAATTCTCCCTTCTGCGGCTTGAGAACCCAGACGAAGCATGTGCTGTTTCACAGGTGAGCACAGGTTTGGACCTCCTGCGCCAGCCTCAGTGTGAAAATGGATTTAGGGCTTGAATTCTGAAATATCTGCTCTGATGTTAAATGCATAAAGCAAAATGAATGAAGCTCTTAAAATGTTTGAGGTGTACACTTTGGTAGAGACTGATTCCTGCAGAATCTTCCCTCTGCGTTCTTTACTCAGAATCAAAACTTGCTCACAACCTGAAATAAAGGTGACCCGAAGCCTTGGTTGATTCTGTTCCAATTTCCTACACACTGGTTTGGTTTAGTGTAACAGCCTGGATCACAGCTATTTGTTGAGTTTTTAAAGATGTTTTCTAGCCTGCTTGTATTTCAGTCTTGTGAGAAAGCTTGATTCTATTCAAAGAGGGAAGGTGTGTGAGGAGTGAAAGAGAGAGCTTTTGCAGGTGTTTTCTGCAGGAAGCACAGGGCAGTGTCAGTGACCTGAATTACCTGCAGTCAGGAATGTGTCACGATCCTCGGGGGGAGATCAGAGTGGCTCAGAGCTGTTGCAGTGGCCTCAGCAGCTGAAGTTGCATTACTCTTAATCCATCAGCTTGGAGTAAACGATATGGAGGAGTGACTGGAATCAAGAGTTGAAATGGTACTTGATGTCTCTGTTTTCTGTAGAAACACCTCATTCTGCTGATCAAGGGGCTGTGCACAGGCTGCAGCCGCCTGGACCGGACGGAAATCATCACCTTCACAGCGATGATGAAATCAGCCAAGCTGCCTCAGACTGTCAAAACCCTCTCTGATGGTAGGAGGGGGCTTCATCTCTGTGTGTTTCACTGCAGCACTGGAGTTAGGCACAGAAAATCCTGGGGTTTGCTCTCTGAAATGGGGCTTTGTTGTATTCCCTGTAGTTGAGGATCAGAAGGAATTGGCCTCCCCAGTAAGCCCGGAGCTGAGACAGAAGGAAGTGCAGATGAACTTTCTCAACCAGTTGACATCAGTCTTTAACCCCAGAGTCTCGTCATCGCCATCAATCACAGCAGAGACACAGGTAAAAAACCTCTAAAACAGAAACAGCCTGAATTTCAACATTAATAACCCAGTGCAGGGAAGGCCAGAGGGCTCTTCTTAATACAGCTGTAAAGAGAACCTTTCATGAATATGTAAATCCTGCTTGCATGTGATAAATGGCAAACAACCAAATACTGTTTGACCTGTATTGGCAATACTGGATTTGTTTCCTCACGGAGGGCAACATTCAGTGACATCCATGGCTGTTTTGAGTTGTGCTGCTGATACACCTTTCTTCTGTGTAGAGACTTAGAGAAACACTGTGTGTTTTTAGTGCCTCCATAATATATTTAGTATGTGCTTGCTTTAGGTGGAAGGAGAGAGCGAGGATCAAGCTGCCACAGATCAAACCTCTGCAACAAAGACCAAGAGCATATTCATTGCTCAGAATGTGGCCAGCCTGCAAGAACTTGGTGAGAATCAGCTTTCTAGCTTGGGGCCAAAAAAGTGCTGGAGAAACGTCTTTCCAGTGTTCCATCTCACAGCTCTGAGGGGGAAGAAACTCTCTGACCCAAAAGGTTCCCTGGGTTGCCTGGTGATTGCCAAGGGAGGTTGTGGCTGGAATGGAGTTTTCATTGCAAAGACGAGCTGAGTGTATTTGCGTTTGGAGGGGTAAATAAGGGGGACAATATGGAATACCTTATGGGATTGATTATTGAGTAGATGTGGATTAGAATCACAGGATCATTGAGGTTGGAAAAGACCTTTGGGATCATCCAGTCCCCACCAGCTGCACCTGGTGTGCCCAGACACAGACCCAGAGCTTTGTGACACCGTTACAGGTGTGGGCTGCAAGCTTCACCAGCTGGTGCTCTGAACCAGTCTTTATCCTATTGCCTCATCCCTGATGGCATTTTCTCACCATGGAGAGCAATTAAGTCAATGGCTGAGTTCGTTAGCTCTGAGTGACGCAGCGCTGCTGCTGTGGTTGGCAGGTGGCTCCGAGAAGCTGCTGCGCGTGTGCCTGAACCTGCCCTACTTCCTGCGCTACATCAACCGCTTCCAGGACGCCGTGTCCGCCAACTCCTTCTTCATCATGCCGGCCACGGTGGCCGACGCCACGGCCGTGCGCAACGGGTCAGTGCCAGCGCTGCGTGGGACATCTCTGTGAGCCTGGGGGAGGTGACACTGCTGGCAGGGCGGCGCTCTCTGACCTGTCCTCGTGTCCTGCCCGCAGGTTCCACTCGCTGGTGATCGACGTGACCATGGCCCTGGATACTCTGTCCCTGCCCGTGCTCGAGCCCCTGACGCCCACACGGCTCCAGGACGTGACTGTTCTTGCTCTCAGCTGTCTCTACGCAGGTGAGTGGATCTCCAGTGGGTTTTTGGAGCTTTTTGCTCTGCTTTGGTACCTGCTTGTTGGAGGCTCAGCTCACAGGTAGCCGTTATTTCTCGTGAATGTGAAGCCCTGCAGCGCAGTGTGGTGATTGGGTTAATACTGAAGTTGTTACTGATACATTCTGCTGCTGTTCCTGTCAGTGCCTAAGAAAAAGACTGAGTGACTCAACATCTTCTTAACAGCCTGTAATTTCTGCTCTTTCTTTTTATGTTCAGAGAATAATATATTTTTACTTTAGGCTTCAGCTTAATTTGTTATAGCCCCAAATCAGCCTTGTTTCCCAGGAGTGGTTTAAGCACACCAAAATCCTGAGTGTTTAATTGGCGTGGGGGAGACTTTAAGGAGATGTGGCACTCGAGTATGAAGATTATCTTAAAAATTATATTGAATTACATGGTAAAACATTACCTCCTTTAACTGTTCCCCTGTCTTTGTGTAGGATAAAACTTCACTCTTTTAGAGTACTAAAGATTTTTTAATCCCTCAGCTGTAATGCTGAGCATTCCCAGCTCCATCAAGTTGATGGACATGTTCGATACTGCATGTCTTGATGCTCTAAATAAGAACATTTTGTCCCAAGACTGGCTCTTCCTAAGAATGTCCCCTGCACTTGTTTTCCCTGAGGTGTGAGCGTGGCCACCTGCATGGCCATCCTGCACGTGGGCAGCACCCAACAGGTACGAACCGGGTCAACAAGCTCCAAAGAAGAGGATTATGAAAACGATGCTGCTACTATTGTACAGAAATGTGTAAGTAAATGAGAAAGTGTTTGTTGTTTTCCTCCTCAGCAGGCAAAGAGAGCAGAATTTGTATATATTTGCATTGCAATACACAGCTATGAGTTTGGGACATTAGCCTTGCTGATAAAGGAGTTAAAGGGGTGGCTAATTGTAGAGGGTAAAGTACGGTTGCATTTGGAGTTTTAATTTTTACTGTTGCCTGGTTGGGGGTGTCTTACCACTGTTTTGGCTTTATTTGCAGCTTGAAATCTATGAAATGATTGGCCAAGCCATCAGCAATTCACGCCGTGCAGGGGGTGAGGTAAGATTTCCACCTCAGGAAACTTTTTCACTCTTTTTGTGCTGGTGTACCTTGGCATTTGGACTGACGGTGTTTTGTCTTTTTGGTGCTTTTTTCTCCCCTCTTCCCCTTCGTGACTTTTGGCACGATAGCATTATCAGAACTTCCAGCTGCTCGGGGCTTGGTGTTTGCTGAACAGCCTCTTCCTCATCTTGAACCTCAGCCCCACAGCCTTGGCTGATAAGGGGAAGGAGAAGGATCCCTTGGCTGCTCTTCGTGTCAGAGACATCATTGCTCGCACCAAGGAGGGCGTGGGGTCTCCCAAACTGGGACCTGGGAAAGGGTATGTGACACCCTGCAGGAATCGTTGTCCAGGGATCTCCCCATGCCCAGCAAGCAGCTGCTGCCGGGTCTTGTTGGTCTCTTGACATTGTATATCTGTTTGTAATTCAAGTCCTGAGTCTTGGAAAAAAGAAAAGTTTTTGTCTCCAGTTTAGCAAAGCAGTCACTTTGCTTAATATGACGTTACTTATTTTATTATTTTATTATTTTCCCCCTGAAATGACATTCTGTCCTTTATATTTCTGAAGGCATCAAGGGTTTGGGGTGCTGTCAGTGGTGCTGGCAAATCATGCCATCAAATTGCTGTCATCTCTTTTCCAAGATCTGCAAGTGGAGGCGTTGCACAAGGTATGCATTCAGCATGGACACTCTCCAAAACATTCTGCCTTTGCTGATACACACTTGGAACTCTCCTATCAATTTCTTTCAATTCAATTTGCAATTCTTTTGTGCAGGGCTGGGAGAGCGATGGCCCTCCAGCAGTGCTGGATGTCATGGCTCAGAGCACGTCCATCCAGAGGATTCAGCGCCTCATAGACTCCGTGCCGCTCACTAATTTGCTGCTCACTCTGCTCTCCACTTCCTACAGAAAGGTAGGAACTGGCACACAGCTAGGGAACTTCTGGAGCTGGGCCACTCCAAATTGTCATCCCTTTACAAACTGGGCCTGTGCTGAGAAGAACATAGAATTCTTCTTGCAGAAGTTTTCCGCCAGGGCCTCTCTCTTTCCTCTTTTCAGAGATGTAGATTTGACAAACATGTGCTAAGGAAAATGCACTTTTTTTGTGAGTTCAGTGGTGTTTGTGATTTTAGTGGGAAGCTGAAAAGGCTGCAATGATTACAGATGCTTTTATATTAGAACAGTTACTTCAAGTGTCACAAGCTTGTATAGATTGTTTATTTTCAACCATCTCGTGTAATTTCTAGTGCAACTTAAGCCTTTAAAAACCTGTTAATAAACTAGTTGAGACAGATTTGCTACAAGAAAACTAAAAAGCATGAGGAAATTATTCTTTCGCATTATCTTTCCTAATCTTGAAATGTTCCTTGTTCTGCTGTTCCTCAGGCCTGTGTCCTGCAGCGCCAGAGGAAGGGCTCCATGAGCAGCGATGCCAGTGCCTCCACTGACTCCAACACTTACTACGAGGATGATTTTAGCAGCACTGAGGAGGACAGCAGCCAAGGTAAATGAATTTGCAGCTACTCGGGAGTTTACACTGCTTTTCACATCTAGTGGAGACCTGGCTGCTGTGCTGTTGCCTTCTCACTGGAATGACATGTAACACTGAAAATACAGAGCAGTTTGTAAGGTCTGTGTGGCACAAGTAGTGCTGACTGCACTCTTTTGTGTAAACCCAAGCCTCAGTGACTGGGATTTGGCAGTATTTGCTTAAGAGGAGAGTGGAAATAATTTCTTTGTGTAAATTCCTGCTGGACCTCTGTGAAAGGGCTTTGCCTTGTGATTTGGAATGAAGAAATGAAGATAGCAGACCCCTAACTCTGCTCGCTGAAATTCTGTTTTAGGCCTTTTTCAGGCTGGGTGGTTTTTATAAAGTATTTCCTTATAACGGTATGGGTTTGTTTTTCCTGCCATGTGTGTCAGATGACGACAGTGAACCAATCCTTGGGCAGTGGTTTGAAGAGACAATCTCTCCCAGCAAAGAGAAAGTGGCCCCACCACCGCCCCCTCCACCCCCT
>VZTX01007400.1:0-14321 GCA_013400915.1 Pardalotus punctatus | reverse complement strand
TTCCCTTCCCTTCCCTTCCCTTCCCTTCCCTTCCCTTTCCCTTTCCTTTTCCATGTGTCAGGGTTTGTTGCTGCCAGGGAAGCACAGGCTGGAGATTGTATCTCTGGGTTGGAGAGGGAAAATAGGGGCAGAACTGCAAGTGGAGTAACTTGCTGATAGAATGCCTTTAGCTCCAGATTCGTTGGGTAAAGACAAAAATAAAAGCTGCAGTGGAGAAGTTGGAGGCCTCCAACCTTCTCAGAGAGTTCTGGAATCAATCCTGGCCCAGAGCACAGTGCAGGGAGTGGATTGCCATGAGTGCACCCTTCCTCTGCTGCCACGGGGTGGAATTAAGGGACTTGATTTATTGTGGTTTAGTTTTGGTTTAATGTTGTCCCTCTGCTTTTGTTGCTTCTATAGTGTGTTTCTCTTTTCTTTTCAGTTTTTGAGCCTAGCTTCAAACATTTTGAACTTTATCACTTCTTCTATGCTGAACTCCAGGAATAATTTCATCCGCAACTACCTGAGCGTGTCCCTGTCGGAGCAGCACATGGCCACGCTGGCGAGCATCATCAAGGAGGTGGACAAGGATGGCCTGAAGGGTGAGTGGTAGAGCTGTACAACCCAGAGGTGTCTGTCTTTTTTTCAGTTTCATGTCGAAGTTCTAAATACTGGAGAGCAAAGGGAGTAAGTGGCTCTTGACCGCTGTCTTACAGGCACGTCAGATGAGGAGTTTGCTGCTGCTCTGTATCACTTCAACCATTCCTTAGTGACCTCAGATCTTCAGTCCCCTGCCCTGCAGGTGAGCTGGGATTGAATGCAGAAATAAAATGAAGAAGTGTTGGTGTCTGTTTATGCCTCTGTATGGGTTCTCCACACCTTGAGTACTGTGTTGATGATTCCATTTGGCCCTGAGTATATTCCTCTGCAAAAAGAGGTTGGAATATTTTGAATCCAATTATTTGAATGACCTTTGCAGTCACCCAGTACAAAACACCCTGCACAGTGTAAACTTAACATCTAGAGTTCAGACTAATCCACTGAACTCTGAAGGTGATGAAAGCTGGGAAGGAAATGAGATTGTGTATTTTGTCTTGGAGAGTTGCCTCTGTCCAGGAGTTTATCAAGAGACATTCCTGCAGATTTGCTTTGCTGTCAGGACTGGTGCCAAAAGGGCTTGGAGTTTTCTCAGGAGAGAATCAAATGAATCCTTTTGCTTTCATGTCCTGACTTTGTAGCCTCTAGGTTTGTTCGCTGGGTCATGGGCTGACCTGATTTAACCCTGTCATGGAGGTTGCAAACCTGCTTCCCCCATCACTGAATTCAATCCCTATACTTTGTTGACAGCTTTCTGCTGTATTTAAAACACTCTGTTGTTGTTAATTTTTAAGAGCAGTTGGACTTGTCAGCAATCTGCCTTTTTGCTATGTTTGAAAGAACAAATAATTACACTGATCAATCAAAGGGCTCTTCTTCCAGATTCACAGATAATGAACACAGTATCATAATCTCTCCTGCTCTGATACTGCAGTGAATGAGAAAAGCTCGTTAATGCTGTTTTTTCTGCATTGGTGTTAAGACTTTGTTGTGTTTTAGGTGGCAGAGTGACATCATTGAGTGTCCCTCAGTAGCTCTGCCCTGTGTCTGAGACAGGAGAAGCGTTGCTGTGTGAGCAGAGCTGAGAGCCCTGCTATTAATTGTCATCTCTGTGCTCAGATCATACTTGTAATTAATTAAAGCATCAGACAGGACTTGCCTCTTTCCAACAAGGCCCTGTTTTGTTCCAGAACACACTCCTTCAGCAGCTGGGAGTTGCCCCTTTTTCTGAAGGTCCGTGGCCTCTCTACATCCACCCTCAAAGTTTGTCGGTGCTGTCCCGACTCCTTCTGATTTGGCAGCATAAAGCCACTGCCCAGGGAGATCCTGATGTTCCAGAATGCCTTAAAGTCTGGGAAAGGTGAGATCTTTCTATGTTAAGCTGAAAATCAGTCATCTCTTACCTCTCTCATTTCCTGTCAGGTGAAAATTCCCTGGGCCCAGCATTCCAAGTGTTTGAGTTCTCTGATCGGGTGGTGCTGGGAGGAGCAGAGGGTCAGTCTGCTGTGCTGTGGAATCCTTCACCCAGAGCCAGGAAATGAGACTTACAGTCAGGAGTTAGGTGGGAGGAGGCTGAATTACAGCAAGGCTGGCTGTAAAAAGGGAAGGAGAGTGTCTTACCTCAGCAGGTTTCTGGTAGGTTCTGTTAGGAGGGGGCTGAGATTGTTCCTCTCTGCCCCTGCCTGCCTGTGAAGGTCTCTGATAGGGGTCAGCTGGTTTAAAGCTCTAATGAGCAGCCTTTCCCAGGGAGCAGGTTGGAATCTCCCTTTCTCCCTTTCAATGCTTGTTCCTATGCTCCATTAAATATATTTGCCACTAATTTAATTTCTGTTGGTTTTACTGCTCACATAGCCTCATTCCAAAACATAATTTAATGAACTTTGTGAAATTACCAGTATTAGAACAATAAGCAGAAAAATATAATTAACCTCCAGTTAAAGAGATTTTAAAGGGGGGTCTAAGAGGAAAACTAAACTTGACAAACTTCCTCTCCTGTTGCCAGGTTTGTGGGCACCTTGAAGCAAAATGCCTTGCAGGGGACTCTCCCCAGTGACACAGAAGATCTGAATGTGGAACATCTCCAGCTGCTGCTGCTCATTTTCCACAATTTCTCGGAGAGGGGCCGCAGATCCATCATGATGCTCTGTATCCAGACCATTGTGGAGCTGACAGCAAACATGGAGACCCAGCAGTGTTCTGTGCCTCTCATCGTGGCACGGCTGCTCTTGGTGTTTGACTACCTGCTCCACCAGTATTCCAAGGCCCCTGTGTACCTGTTTGAGCAGGTAAGATTTTGACATCTGGATATTTAAATGGTCACCCAGCAGAAATCTGTAATGAGCAGTCATTTGGTGTGCTCTGTCCATGACCCTTGGGGGTAAATCAGTTTGGATGTTGTTACCAGCCTTTGGAGTTTAGATTAACAAGGAATGGTTAACTGTGGCTGGTTCCTAGCAGCAGGTTCAGTTGGAGCATAAATTCCTGGTGTGGCTGTGTCCCAATAAATCCTGGTGAGGACAGGATGATTGTCCCTCTGTATCTTTAAAATCTTGAGTATTTGGATGTTTAGGCTCCATTTCAGGAATACCTTTTGTACCACATCCTTACTTTAGTGTTTCACCATGGAGCTTTTTGGTGCTGATCTCATTAATGGGATGAGATGGTGCTTTGTGCCTGGCTTTTCCAGGTGGGGGAAGCTTGGCCATGGATTTAAACTGCTCAGTCCAGAATAAAAACCATCAGAGACGGGCCAGGGCCTCCCCCAGAAGTGTGGAATGTTGTGTTTTAAACAAGATTGTTTCTATTTCTTTCTCTGTGGGGTGGTGTTTTCTCCCTGCCCCTCAGTGACAAGGATGCCATGGGTAGGTTTTTGTTTTTTTTTTAATTTAGGTCCAATATAATTTGCTGACTCCACCCATTGGCTGGGTGAGTGGGTCCCAGGACAGCAGCAGACGAACGTCTGTCCCGCTTTATCATGGCTTTAAAGAAGTGGAAGAAAACTGGACCAAACACTGTTCATCAGGTGAGAAAGAAGATTTAAGGAATTTTTTATTCCAAGATTTGCTTTTATAAAGAAATGAGAGCCCTTTCTGTGCCTTGGTCTGGGCTGGTTTTCATGTTTTTAATGGGCATAGTTAGAGTAGATAAAATACATCTAATAATGCAAGAATTGTTTAATTAAACAAAATTCAGAGTTGTTCTCATCTGGGAGTAGGCAGCAAGTAATTAAAAATAAGTATGAGTTTGTTTTGCGGGGATTGTAGGGGTAGGAAAACTTTGAGTATTCCGGAGGTTAGAGCACCTGTGATGTGTCGTGGAGCTGCCTTGGAATCTGGTAGTGGTCTTAAAACGTGGAAGGTTGTGGGGATGGAGAAGAGAATACAACACAATGTGCCCTGTTTAAACTGCCGCTTTGAAGGTTTTTTTTTTTGTTCTCACGTTCCAGACTCAGCTCCACAGCCCAGGTTCTACTGCATCCTCTCTCCGGAAGCTTCCGAAGATGATCTGAACCGTCTGGATAGCACGGTATGGCCCTGCTGCTAGAGCCTTTCTGGAGGGCTGCACGAGGCCCTGGGGCTTTGCCAAGGCAAGCAGACGAGGAAAGACTTGATTAAACAGAGGGACCAGAAATCTTTCACTGAGTGGAGGAATAAAGATAACATGGGATTCCTTTTTACCCCTGGCTGGGTGTCAGGGCAAAATTTGTGAAGATCTTGTAGTACTTGTAGGAATGCTTGGGATTTGGTGCTATGGCAGAGAGCCCTGCCCTGTCCACACGTGCTCTTCAGTGCTGTTGAAACACCTGAGACAAAGACATGTGGCATTAGAGTTGTTTTCTCATCACTTTGCTCCACGTTGTTTTGTTTCCCCACTAAATTTATTGCCATCAGGGTTGCTCTCCTGCCTGCTCCCTATCCCCGCTGCTGGGTTTGTTCATTGGTCCTCAGAGCCGACAGAACCTCTCCCTGAAGTTTATTTTGCATCGTTTTGGGCTGTGGGTGTTCTGAATGCTTAAAGAGCTTTGCAAAGCACGGGTCCTGACTTGTCATCTCCTGCAGGTTTGCGAGGTCCTTTTCTCCAGGGCTACGAAGTACGACGAGCTCTACGCAGCCCTCACCTCGTTACTGGCTGCTGGGTCCCAGTTTGATACCCTCAGGAGGAGGGAGAACAAAAATGTCACTGCACTGGTAAGATTCTCTTGCTGCTTGTGTTGAGGCATAACAAGTTTTCAAACTTAGTATTTTCAAGCAAAGTATTTAACCCAAAGTATTTTGGACAGCGGTTGGAGTAACAAGGAACTTGAAAATCTCGTAACTAACCATAGTGTTCATGGTGGCTGCACAGCTTTTGAGTTTTTAATTCATTAAATGCTTTAGACTTGCCGTTAGTCCTTGGTAATTCCAGGAGGTGTGGCTAAAACATGATTAAACAGGAGTTCAATAGTTTTTCCTTTTTCTTTTCTCACTCCTCTGTTGCATATTTTATTGTTTAATAGGACACAAGCTCAGTCCAGAGTGTGTCCATCTGATTTGACACGTGTGCAGGAGTGTGGAGTCCCTGAGGAGATCTTTCAGCAGCTGTAATGATGGAAACTGCACTCTTTCTTTACTAATTTTTCCAACGATTCCTTTGTTCAGGAAGCCTGTGCCCTTCAGTACTACTTCCTGATCCTGTGGCGGATCCTGGGGATTTTGCCTCCCTCCAAAAGCTACATGCACCATTTGGCCATGAACACCCCTGAGATGAGTGACTGTGACCTCCTGCACACCCTGCGCTGGTCTTCCCGCCTGCAGATCCCGTCCTATGTGGTGTGGATCAAGGTACAGCCTCAGCTCCGTGGGGGATGTGGGGTTGGTGACAGCGGGTGTCAGTCTGTGCCGTGCTGACAGCACGTGGGGTTTGTCCTCTGGGAACTTGGGGCTGTGTGTGCTGAAGTGGTTCATTCCAGAGCCCTGTTTAAGTGTGATGGGTCTGGTTTTTGGTGTTTGTAGG
This sequence comes from Pardalotus punctatus, assembly GCA_013400915.1. Classification (NCBI taxonomy): domain Eukaryota; kingdom Metazoa; phylum Chordata; class Aves; order Passeriformes; family Pardalotidae; genus Pardalotus; species Pardalotus punctatus. The sequence goes on along the minus strand of VZTX01007400.1, from coordinate 8,753 downwards.
ATCACCTTATCAAGCAGGGCATGAAGGCTGAACATGCTGCTCCTCTCATCGAACTGACCTCCAGCAAGTGCATCTCAGTGAAGTACGACGTGGAAATAGCAGAGGAGTACTTTGCTCGGCAGGTGAGTGCTGGGAATGCAGCTGGACATAGGGAACTTCTGTGGAACGATCTGCACTTACTGTTCATCCCTCTGCATTTTCAGATCTCTTCTTTTTGTGCTGTCAACTGCACAACCATTCTCCAGCTGCACGAAGTCCCCAGTTTACAATCCATTTACACCCTTGATGCTGCAATCTCCAAGATCCAGGTTTCTCTTGATGAGCACTTTTCCAAGTTAGCTGCAGAAACTGATCCCCACAAGTCCTCAGAGATAACCAAGAACCTCCTCCCTGCCACCCTGCAGCTCATTGACACTTATGCTACGTTTACCAGGTACAGCCCTTGGGATTTCCAGCAGGAATACAATTTCCCACCGTGCTTTGGGCTTTCTCTGCATTTTGTGTGTTGTTTTCTTAGAAGTGCCTGGGAGTTTTATAGTCCAGAGTAATTACTTTATGTCCTCTAGAGGGTCCATTGTTTTAAAAGAAGAATAACAAGTAGCTTCTCAAGCCATGCATGGGAAGTTGTTGTTTCTGAGTAGCCTCCTTGTCTGATCTTCCAAGACTTCCTTGCAAGTTTGCAAAGCCAGCTTTTCCTCCAAAGATAAAACCACCCTCTAGGATAGTGCTACTTAAGTTTATTTTTCTGGGATAATTCTGAGGCTGTCAGACCATCAAGAAAGAGAGGGGGGGTTAATTCTTACATTAAAAGTCTGAATTCTTCTAAACTCTCGTTAGAACCTGTGTAGAAGAAAGCAAAAGTAAATCAGCTTTTTCTTTTTGGGCACTTCTCCTGCTAAGTAGCTTAGAGGGGATAAAATCCCAGCACACCCTTAGTGGTGTAAGATGAAGTGTGGGGCAGAACTTCAGAAGTTTGTGTTTTATCTGTCACTCCATTGACACACTTAGTTCTGAAGTGCAGAGCTGCTTGCTGAAGTAAATCCTCTCCATTCTGCCTGCAGATCCTACCTGCTGCGGAGCCTCTCTGAGGAGGGGTCCTCGGACAGCAAACCCTCCGAGGAGAAGCTGCGGGGCTACGCTGCCGTCCTGGCCATCTGCTCCAGCCGCTGCAAGTCCAACACTCTGGGTGAGGGGCAGGGGCACTGCTGGGTGAGGGGGACCTCCTCTCTCTAGGGGAATCTTTCTACAATGATTCTACAATGCTGCCAATGCCCAATTTCAAAGTGATCTCCACCACTCTGTTCCAATGAGTGGTTGTCCTGCCAGCAGCACACTGCGAAATCTCTTCCTTTCAGTATCCTAACAGCTGAAACAGCTGGGCAGGCCTTGAAAGGATTATTATCTTGTGGGCTCCTCTGGATTAGTGAGATGTTTTTATAACCATATTGGAGCTGGAGGCATGGAATAAGAGAGGGAACTATGAAATGTTGCTATGCTGAAGACTTCTGTGAAGACAGAATGAATACAGATTGTATTCACTTCTGTGAATTAGTATTTGTGCCATGTTTTCTGCAGTTTTAGTAAAGTGAAAGAAGCTGGAATGGTCTTAAAGACTTAGGGGTGATTTTGACCTGTAGAGCTGTGAATTTATTCAGTGCCTGATTGTTCGGTGTAACTGCAGGTCCAACCCTCGTCCAGAACTTGCCATCAGCTGTGCAGACCCTGTGTGAGTCCTGGAACAACATCCACACCAACGAGTTCCCCAACATCGGCTCGTGGGTGAGTCCAGCCTCAGGGACTGATCTGGGGTGGCTGCAGCTGCAGGAGTTGTGGGGAACGGGGGCAGAGCGTGGCTCTGTCGCAGATCCCAGGCTCTGATGTTTGTGTTTGTCCCTCCCCAGCGCAACGCCTTCGCCAACGACACCATCCCTGCAGAGAGCTACATCAGCGCCGTGCAGGCCGCGCACCTGGGCACCCTCTGCAGCCAGAGCCTGCCCCTGGCAGCCTCCCTCAAGCACACCCTGCTGTCCCTGGTCAGGCTCACCGGGGATCTCATTGTGTGAGTCAGGGTTTGTGTCACGGGTGATGCACACACTGCATCGCTGCGAGTTCGCCGTGTCTGACTTGGGCTGTGCCTGTGGAACACTTACTGACCTGACCTCGTGCTGGATTCACAGCTAAACCATCCAGATCACAGTTCCAAATACTGAACGAATGACAGACAGTCTTTCTGTCTTTGTGTGATACCTCCAAAAGTCAGGCTCCCTGAGAAAAACCTTTTTGTCAAATATGGACCTCAAGAAACTGGGGTATAAACGGGCACAATATGGATCTAACAAATTCATTTGTGTTTTGTTATCATTCACTTGTGTGATGTTTTCGAAGTGTAAGGAAGAGTGAAAGGGCATTTGTTTTTTCAGGGACTTAGTCTAAAATACTCTGAAACCAAAAAGTAGTTGTTGGCACTGCAGACAAGCCCAGAAGCCACAATATGTGGTAGTGGGACTGTGTAGGAAAATGTTGTAACTGTGTATATGCAAAAGTAAGATGTAGAATTTTCCAAAGGAGGACTGTTTTTCTGAGGGGGAAAATGGCTGGGCCCATGTATTTATCCCACCTTTCTAAAAAGGGTTTTCATCACTGACTTCCATCCAGAGCTGTGCCTCACTTAATGTGAATTCTGGTTTCCAGTAGGAGCGTTCTGTGATACATCATGCAGAGAATTAACTTGTGTCCTTTTCCTTCAAGCTGGTCAGATGATCTGAACTCGCCCCAGGTGATTCGCTCCCTGCTGCCCCTCCTTCTGGAGACCAGCACAGAGAGTGTGGCAGAAATCAGCAGCAACTCCCTGGAAAGGATCTTGGGCCCTGCGGAGTCCGACGAGTTCCTGGCACGTGTTTATGAGAAGTTGATCACAGGGTGCTATAACATACTGGCCCATCACTCTGACCCAAACAGGTAACAAAGTGTGTGAAAAGACTGGCTACAGCACTGTTGGTTCTGGAACAGCAAAAAATCAGCTGATTTTTATCTGTTGAAAGCTTCTGTGCTTGTATACTGTAAATATGAGATATTTTACTCAGTTACCCGAATTGTGGAGTAGGGGTGAGAGTAAGAGAGAATGGGGAGGAGTAACACTAGAAGAGACTTAAAGTGTAAAAAGAGCAGCTCTTTATAGGAATTTGTGTGTGAGGTGTCTGGATTATTCTAGGTTTCTGGCTTGGACTTGCCTTACAGCATCATGTGTCCCTTTGTTCTGAACACTTGCTGGATTTGTTGGGGTTTATGTGAGGTTGTTCATCAATTGTTTTTCTCCTGTCTCTTGAAAGAAGGGCTGCTTTCAATTTGTGGAAAACTTACTGGAATGGTAATAGCAAAATAGATCACTTCTGGCCTCTCAGAACTGTTGTAATTGTTGAAATTGTTCTGTGTATTCTTATTTGATCATCACTTATTTGATCCTTATTTATTCCTCTTTTAATCCCCAGTGGCCTGGATGAATCCATCCTGGAGGAATGCTTGCAGCATCTGGAGAAACAGCTGGAGAGCAGCCAGGCCAGAAAAGCCATGGAGGAATTCTTTTCAGAAAGGTGAAGTCACCATGGAAGTTGTAGCCCAAGGACTTTATTTCTTATCCTTTTAATGTTAGCTTGTCACCGTAGACACCAAGGTGATGTTAATGCCATTGTGCAGGAAAATACAGACTGTGTAAAGCCAGGATATCCTTCAGGCAGTGCAGGAGGGTGGGAAGGGACTCTGGAGGGGAGGGGACCAGGTCCTTGTCCTAATCAAACACTCAGTGAGTCCTCCCAGCCGTGATCAGAGGGGGATCTTGTGAGATGAGGGTTCTGTTGAAGCAGGGTTCTGAGAGCTGCTGCTCCATGAGGCATTCACAGACCAAGCTGCAAAATCCCAGATTCTCTCAGTGCTTCTGTGGGGCCGTAGGTTGATCATTTTAAGGGTGGAGGTGGGGGGTTGGCCTGACTTAGAATCATGAAGACAAATTGTGCTGGCAGCAGCCTGGAACAGCTGTGATAGAAACAGCCTAGCACAACCTCAGTGTTCTGAGTGTGAGGTGAACGAGAGGAAAGGCTTTCTCCACCAGGAATCTGACCATTGCCTGGTTTTTCTCTCTCCTTGTTTAACAGTGCAGAATGAAAGCAGCCTGGTGGCTGTACTTTGTTAGTGTGAAAGGGAAAGACAGGCAAGAAAATCTTGACTTGGTTTGGAAACCAGTTCAGGCCCTTTTGTGACTCGATACTTGGAGAACACTGAAATGCTGCTGAGGAGCCCATGTATGAGTTTTGCTCTGAGCTGGGTTTGCTCTTTGGCTGAAAGCAGTTTCTGTGGTTTGGCTGCTGAGCAATGTTAATGCAAGTGACTGCCAGACTGCAATGCAAGGGTAGAGAGAAGTGGAGCCAGTGGAAAAGGGGAATGGGCTGTCTTTCACCAAGCTGATTGAATTCCTCTGTCTCTACAGTGGAGAACTGGTGCAAATCATGATGGCAACAGCCAACGAGAACCTCTCGGCCAAGTTCTGTAACAGGGTGCTGAAATTCTTCACCAAGCTCTTCCAGCTGAGTAAGTGCTGCTGGGATCTCCTGGGTCCTGCCTTTCCCCCTTCACACTCTTGTATTGTCTGAGCTAGGAAAGTGCCTGGAAGAAAAGCTGTGGGAGGGAGTGGGGTCACAGCTTCACGCCTTCAAGAAAAGCCGTTTTCACTCGTGTTCATTGTAACATCTGTCACTGACAGTAACTTTCCCCCCAGCTGAGAAGAGCCCCAACCCCAGCCTGCTGCGCCTGTGCGGCTCCCTGGCCCAGCTGGCCTGCGTGGAGCCTGTGAGGCTGCAGGCCTGGCTGACCAGGATGACCATGTCCCCACCCAAGGACTCGGACCAGCTGGACGTGGTGCAGGAGAACAGGCAGCTGCTGCAGCTCCTGACAACTTACATCGTTCGGGAAAACAGGTAAAGCACAGCCTTGCTCCTGACTTGTGTGTGCTCTGTTTGTTCTCTAGAGGTGCAAATCTCGTGTGAGTTGCTGCTGGTTCTTTATGGTACCTGTGTGAAACTTTTTTTTCTGCTCAGCCAAGTGGGGGAAGGCGTGTGCACTGTTCTGCTCAGTACCCTGATACCAATGGCAACGGAGATGCTGGCCAATGGCGATGGCACGGGCTTTCCTGAGCTGATGGTCGTCATGGCAACTTTGGCCAGCGCAGGGCAAGGGGCAGGACACCTCCAGCTCCATGGTGCGGCCGTAGACTGGCTGGGCAGATGGTAAGTGTGAACTCTGTAGTGCTGATGCTTCGTTTATGGGGTTTTTTTAATTTCTTTCCTGGTGTTTTGGGGACAGAAATCTGTGTTCACAGATACTCCCTTCTCTCTTAGTTTGTTGTTTGGAATACAAAGTGTCTGAGGGAGGCTGATCTGTGTCCATCTGTTCCAAACAATCATGTTTTATCCTTCTTTTCCACTCTGGATGGTTTAATTACTGCATTTACACATTCCCTGATGTTAACTTAAAGCACACTGAATGCTTGAAGCTGTTGGTCAGGGCTGAGTTACTTCCCCAAGGCTGTTAGCTGTAATCAAGGGTTTTGGACTCCCCTTCCTCAGAAGTGTCCAAGGCCAGGTTGGACGGGGCTTAGAGCACCCTGGGACGGTGGGAGGTGTCCCTGCCCATGGCAGGGGGTGGGATGAGATGGCCTTTAGGATCCCTTCCACCCCAGACCATTCTGGGATTCTGTAGTAATTCCCAGTGTTTTGTGTTGCAGCAAGAAATACCTGTCTCAAAAGAACGTGGTAGAAAAAATGAATGCCAACGTCATGCAAGGGAAGGTAAGACTTGTGCTGGTGCTTCACTTGCAGGAATGAATCCCAGGCACCAGTTCAGCTCTCCTGGTTTGGTTTTGTGGTGGGAATTTCACAGCAGTTTGCCTGGGGGGGGGCTGCCCTGTTTTCTTGCCCTGTGGGATGTGTGTGTTGCCTCTGATTTTCCTTCCCTCCTGCTCCCCAGCACGTGACTATCCTGGAGTGCACGTGCCACATCGTGTCCTACCTGGCCGATGTCACCAACGCCCTGGGCCAGAGCAGCGGGCAGGGCCCCAGTCACCTGTCGGTGGACGGCGAGGAGCGCGCCATCGAGGTGGACTCCGACTGGGTGGAGGAGCTGGCGGTGGAGGAGGAGGATTCCCAGGCTGAGGACTCGGTAGGCAACGCTGCAGTGAATGCTGCAGAGGACAGAGGGGTTTCTGTAGCACCTTCCAAATCACATTAATATATACATTAAGATTTTGTTGGTTATTCCTGATGTGAGACCGAGTGAAGAACCCTGCTTGTCAGGTCTGGAAGAGAGGATCTGTCATTCCTGCCTAGATCTGTTGACTTTGTGATGTCAACAGAAGTTAATTTTTTTTTAATTGAAAAAAGGAAGAAGTGGAGTAAGATGGCTTTGTTCCTACGGGTTGGTTTGTCAATGACTAGTTTTTGTATTAGCAAGCAACTTAAATTAGAACTTCTAAGTGCTGTTGTGTGTTGAAAGAAAAGCTGTTAGAATGCGTTCTTTATTTTTTTGGTATCGATATTTTTGATACTGTTTCTTTTTCTCATTAACCATTTCATGTTACTCCGCTGTGTCACCATCTCCTCTTTCCCTGTGGTTTGATACCAGCTGCCTTCTTTTAGCTCAGTGCTGCTAAAACTAAACTTGCTATTCCTAAAATGCACGTTTGGTGTCTGGGGAAGTTATTCTGTACATGTACTTCAGTGTAGCTGCAGTTACAGCACCTTCCTAAAACAATTGTTTTCTGGATAGGATGAAGATTCTCTCTGCAATAAACTCTGTACCTTCACCATCACACAGAAAGAATTCATGAATCAACACTGGTAAGAATCTCAAGTTTGTGTTCAGAGTTTCAGCCTGCCATTTCTGGCCATTGAGAAGGAAACCAGTGTTGTTTGTGAGCCTCAAGGCACTGCCTTTCAAAACTCACCTGGCTTATTTTGGGCAGGTACCACTGTCACACTTGCAAGATGGTTGATGGGGTTGGTGTGTGCACAGTTTGTGCTAAAGTTTGTCACAAGGATCATGAGATTTCTTACGCCAAGTATGGATCCTTCTTCTGTGACTGTGGAGCCAAGGAGGATGGCAGCTGCCTGGTAAATTCTTTATGTCTTCAGATTTTCAAGTCCTTTGCAATTTTCTCTTCTGCAGTAAGTTATGTCAGGATTTGAAGTTAAAGGAGTGCTGAGACTTTGAGACTTGAAGGCTTTGCCTTTATAACGAACCCTCAGAATTTACAGCTTGCCTGGAAATTAACTTTTTGCACCCAATAAGAGCATTGGCAAATCTGTGTCTGGGTGACTCCTGGGATTCCACCTGCCTTTACAGAATTTGCTGCACAGCCAAGAACATCTTTCCCATATTTTCCACTAGCAGCAAATGAAATAAATATATATTAAATATGGAGATTTTTTAATACTTGGGTGGAGAGTCACATGCAGGATGTTATTCCTTTAGAACTGTGCTCTACTTGCTGCTCTTACAGTCTGTATTCACTTCAGCAGTAGCCAAGTGGAATCTGGTTTGGGCTTTTAGCGTTACTCTGTCATTCCCAGGCGCTGGTGAAGAGAACTCCCAGCAGTGGGATGAGCTCCACCATGAAGGAATCAGCCTTCCAGAGCGAGCCCCGCGTGCCTGAGAGCGTCATCCGCCACGCCAGCACGTCCCCTGCCGAGAAGGCCAAGGTCACCATCAGCGAGGGCAAGGGGCCCGACGAGGAAAAGCCCAAGAAGAGCAGCCTGTGCAGAAATGTGGAGGGCTGTCGAGAGGAACTGCAGTCCCAGGTATAATTGCTAAACAGGGGTGGGTTATTATGAGGATCTTGTTTGATTTTTTTGATGAGAGGGGTCATAAAGGGGTGACAGGCTCTGAAAAGCAGGTGATGTGCGGCTCTGATGAAAGCTCCCATCAGGAGCATCCTTGTTCCTCATTTCCCTTATCTGTTTCTTGTAGGCCAACTTCTCCTTTGCACCTTTGGTGCTGGAGATGCTGAATTTCCTGATGGATGCCATCCAGGTCAACTTCCAGCAAGCCTCAGCCATGGGGAGCAGCAGCCGTGCCCAGCAGGCTCTCAATGAGCTCCACACGTTGGACAAATCAGTGGAAATGACAGATCAGCTGATGGTACGGAACAAAAGGAATTAACGGAGTGTGGATGGGGGGAACGGCTTTTAGACAGAGACATTCCAGTGACACCCTTTGGATGCTTTCCCTGGCTCAGGTCCCGACCCTCGGCTCTCAGGAAGGCGCCTTTGAGAACGTGCGCATGAACTACAGCGGGGACCAGGGCCAGACCATCCGGCAGCTGATCAGCGCGCACGTGCTGCGGCGCGTGGCCATGTGCGTGCTGTCCTCGCCACACGGCCGCCGCCAGCACCTGGCCGTGAGCCACGAGAAGGGCAAGGTGAGCCCCCTGCACGGGGCCTGGGCTCCCGAGGGACGTGGAGCAGGGCTGGAGCTGCTGGGGTCCTGAGGGACGTGAGGGACATGGAACAGGGCTGGAGCTGCTGGGGTCCCAAGGGACGTGGAACAGGGCTGGAGCTGCTGGGGTCCTTGGGAAATGGAACAGGGCTGGAGCTGCTGGGGTCCTGAGGGACATGGAACAGGGCTGGAGCCACTGGGGTCCTTGGGAAATGGAACAGGGCTGGAGCCACTGGGCTCCCAAGGGATGTGGAACAGGGCTGGAGCTGCTG
>VZTX01007399.1:9270-21135 GCA_013400915.1 Pardalotus punctatus | reverse complement strand
GTTCCCGGGGCGGCCACGGCACTGCGCGGCCAAGGGCGTCCGGCGCCCGCGCTGCTTCTGTGCGGCCCGCGCTGCCCTTCCTCAACATGGCGGCGCGGGGGCGCCGCTTCCCCAGCCTCGACCAATCAGCGCAGAGGCGTGGCGGAAGCCGGGGCGCAGCCAGCCAATGGAAACGCGGCTGGGGCGGGGCCACGGCGACAGCGGCGGCACGGGGTGAAATTTCTGGAAGGTGCGGCCGGAGCGGGGCCGGGATCGGGATCAGGATCAGGGTCGGGCCGGGGGTGGCGGGCGGTGACGGCCCCCAGCGCCGCCGCCGCCGTTATGAATCACAAGAGCAAGAAGCGGATCCGTGAGGCGAAGCGCAGCGCCCGGCCCGAGCTAAAGGACTCGCTGGACTGGACCCGTCACAACTACTGCGAGACCTTCCCCCTCAGCCCCACCGCCTGCAAGGTGCGTCGGGCGGAAGGCATCGGGGGGCTGAGGGCAAAGAAGGGGATGGGGAATGGGAGGGTGGAAATGGGGAATGGAGGGGGGGAAATTGGGAATGGAGGGGGACGCGACAGATCGAGTCCTGAGAGGAACGGGGGAGAGACCTGAGGGGAACCGGGGGAGCATGAGGGATCTGGGGTGGGGACACGACTGAGGGGGCTGGGGAGCCCTGAGGGGGCAGGGATGGAGGGGGCGATTGAGGGGATTAGGAATGCGTGAGGTGAAGGAAGAGCTGCGGGACGTCTGATGGGAAGCGGGAAGGGCCCTTTCCTGAGGCTGGGGCTGCCTCAGAGCTGGCGGGAAGGGGAGCTTTGGTGAGGGAGAGGACTTTCTTCCCTCCACGTGGCGAGAGGTGTGGGAAGGTCAGGGCCCGCCAGGATGGGACGGGCACCCGCATAATTCCCAAGAGCGCTTCCTGGTGTCCCGAGGGGGTGAAATGCAGCAGGGGATGTGTCAGCCGAAAGGACAGGGTGGCTTCTCCGCCTGGGGAGCTGCCTCGGTGAGGAGCAGTGCCAAAGGTTTCAGGCTGCTGGTGTCACTGATGTGTGCAGGGAGCGGGCCAGGAGAAATGGGGCTGCAGCCTCGGGGAGCTTAAAATAACACAGAGGCAGCTCCATACCCTCGTGGTGCGTGGAGCAAAGGATATGTGTGAAGCTCCCCCACAGGCAAGCGCAGTCCTAGGACGTCAGTCTGTCCTAATACGTGTCCTGCTTTCCTCCTTTTCTTTCACAGGATAACGTGGAGAGGGCAGATGCACTCCAGTTAACAGTGGAGGAATTTGTTGAGCGTTATGAAAAGCCTTACAAGCCCGTGGTGTTGCTGAATGCTCAGGTGGGCTGGTCTGCCCAGGAGAAGTGGACTCTGGAGCGGCTGAAACGCAAGTACAGGAACCAGAAGTTTAAATGTGGGGAGGACAATGACGGTTACTCTGTGAAGATGAAAATGAAATACTACATAGAGTACATGGAAACCACACGTGATGACAGCCCCCTCTACATCTTTGACAGCAGCTATGGAGAGCATCCCAAGCGAAGGAAACTCCTGGAGGACTACAAGGTCCCCAAATTTTTCACTGATGATCTCTTTCAGTATGCAGGGGAGAAGCGACGGCCACCTTACAGGTAGAGTGACAGCAAGACAAAACTGGGTATTTTCCGTCTCATTGGCTGTTCCTAAATACCTGGGATTGTCTCACATAAGAAAGGGATTTCTTTATCTCTAAAATGAGTGTATATCTGTAATCCTGGGGGAGAGAAGGACAGATTTATGTATCACAATTTCTCCTTTGGCACCAGTGGTGCTACAAGTTTATGGTATGGGGTTTTTTATTTTTTTTCATCCTGTTAAGTCAGTTTACATCACTTCCTAGATTTTTGAAAAATTACAGTTACTGAGAGTTATAAAGACCTGTTTCTTACTGTGTGTACCTTCTGGCAATCAAATTTTAAACATCTCAGGAAAACAGCTCCTGGCTTTTGCACCGGTGGCTTATGTACAGTGTGGAATTTTGTTTAATTATGAGTCAGTCCTTTTAAGGTAAAGATCTTAAGCTAGGTTTGGATCTGTTGTGGGGACTAGTTCTTAGCTCCCCTTCAGATGGATTTGAGAACAATATTTCACATCTACATAATCTTTTCAACTCTTCCCTTAATTTTGCTTCAGGTTGGAAAAGGAATGAAATGACATTTCATTCATTAATTCAAATGCAACAACCTTGTATTTGGACTGCTAGATAGAAAAGCCGTTTCTGTCTATGTTACTGTGACACTTCATAGCAGTATGAGCATAAGCTGAACCCTCCCAAGTAATTAAAGTCTTTACAGTGACAGTGTAATTGTCAGACAATGCCTGTTGCCCTTTGAGTGACATGAGGCTGTCATGTGGTTTATTTAAATAAAATTGCAGAGGAAAGTGCCATTACTTGCTCACTCTCTCATGTATCTGTAGTGCAGTTGTGCTTTTGCAGGAGTGAAGCAAGAACCTAATTGCATTTGAGGTCACAGAAGGAGGTGTTTTTGCAGTGCTGCAGCAGATGCTTTTTATAATTCTTTTCTAAGAACATACTATGCTGTGATTGAACACAAAACCACACCAGGTATAGTCTCTAGTAGAAACTGAACTGATACTTAATGAACTAGGGATCATTTACCCAAGTTAGAGGTGAATGAGATAATCTGGCTGTGACTCACTTATTTTGCTGTCTGTCTCCCCCACACCCTCCTCACCTACAGGCACATGCTGAGCTCTTTGCTCGTGATCTTGGTATCCAACTTCTTGTATTTTGTTCTGGAAAATGTGGGTTTGTTTCAGGCTGTTGAGCTTTTTTGAGAGCTGAGTGATACATGAGAGCATAGTAATGCCTCCTGGAATTAGAGGGTTCGTCTAAGTTCAGAAATGAGTATTTCTAGAGCATAATTGAAAATCTCACAGGAAATGGTGCTGATCACATGCTGAGGATATGACCTGTACAGGTTGGCCTCTGGATTGAGAGGTGTGTGACAGTGTGTAGACCTTAAAAGAAGAATTGGTGCTAGCGGGGCCGGGATATTGGCATTACTCTTTTATTGGCGTTACTCTTTATTTTAAAGACAGTAATGTTTAGAAGCCATTTTCTGAAGCAGCTATTTTAGTTTGGGGAGTGGGGTTGGTGTTTGCTTTCAGATCGAATTTAGGAGTCGTGAAGGTTTTAATGGTAAATTTAATGTCTTGGGGCAAACAGTGTTTTGTTCATTGTAAGTTAAATGTTTGGAGGAAGGTGCTGGTAAATGATAGTGTTGCTAAATAAGGGTTTTCAAACCATCTCTGTGTGTAGATTCAGGTTATTGTCAGAAAAATGGTATTGAACAGTGCATCTGTCTGCTAGACAGACCTTCATGCATTTAATTTCTTCTGATTTCTTAATGAAATCCTTGACTGTTCTACCTGTGGTTTAATCACCTTTCCAGGGCTAATATGAACTAAAAAGTGAATTGGCAATAGAAATTACAAACACCTACTTATTTACAGCTTCTTTGTGAAGCAGGAAGCTTGATAATCAAACTTACAGTCCTACAATTGATGCTGCCAAATGATTCTTCAAGACCAGCTTGATTTACACCTGCACTGCAAAGGGGAGATGGAAAACTTGCTGTGTTTTGTGAACCTTTGCATTCCTCTTGCTGGGCATCACCTGCCTGTCAGCTACACCATGGAGGGATCATGTTGGTGCTTTGGTTTCTGTACTCTCTGCTGCCAATTAAACAATTACTGTCATTTTTTACTCTTGATGTCTGGTATGAAGCCATGTCACACTGCTTTTGCTGGCGTGGTAGGTCTTGCTGTTCTGTTCCAGGGGAAATGAGCAGTTGAAGGTGCTCCTGCAGTTAACCACGTACAGTAGATGAAGTTCTCCACTGGGAGAAATAAACCTTGCAAATGGGCAGTGGGAGTATAAACCTCCAATCCTGAATGGTCACTGGAGAATAAGCTCCGTGTAGTTGAATGTTGGAATGAAAAGCCTGTTGTGAATGAACAGAAGGCGAAGAGAGAGGCCAGGGTTGCGTAACTTGCTCTGTTCCTTGTGTTGCCTTTTGTTCCTCATTGTTCTGCGGTTCTGGATCTGTTTGAGCAGCAAATTTTAGAAAACCATAGGGGAACCCCCCCTGCCTAAGAAGAATCCTAACACAGGCTGTTGGGGCTTAATCACACTCATAAACTTTGAAATCACTGTGTATTTTATTGAAGAACTGTTTAAAACAAAATACAGCTATGAAATAGATTATTTTCACTTGCTTGTCCCATGTTCATTCCTGTCCCAATTCATGTCGGTTTTTAGGTTAAACTCCTGTTGCATCTTTTTGCTGCAGTGTGAATTTAACAGAATCAAGAATGTAAATGAAGGAACTCTTAATTTCTAACTGAATGTGCAATGAGGAGCTGTAATTCTTTGTCTAAAATGAAGAAAGGGAGCTACCTGCTTGCTCTATGACTAAAGCACTTTTCTTTCCCTCCATGCAGATGGTTTGTGATGGGCCCACCTCGTTCTGGAACAGGAATTCACATCGATCCCTTGGGAACTAGTGCATGGAATGCCTTAGTCCAGGGACATAAGCGTTGGTGCCTGTTCCCGACCAGCACTCCCAGGGAGCTGATCAAAGTGACACGGGAAGAGGGAGGGAACCAGCAGGACGAGGCTATTACCTGGTTCAATGTCATCTATCCTCGGACACAGCTTCCCACCTGGCCCCCAGAATTCAAACCCCTGGAAGTCTTACAGAAACCAGGAGAGACAGTCTTTGTGCCAGGTATGTGCAAATCTCTCCAGGGAGGAAATCTGGGAGAGAAAAGTATATTTGTGATACTGCTGTGTAATAGAGATGAAGAGAATATTTCAGCTTTTTTATATGGCCCATCTCTTACAAAAGAAACTCTGTTGAGCCCATTTTGAGACTATTCAGTTACTTTCTGAATGTCCCAAAACATGTACAGCCTATGGCATAGGATTGCATGTGATAAAGATGGCAAAACAAGTGAGACTTGAGCTGCAGCAACACAGGAATGTGATCCTGAACTAAATTGCAGTAATAGGAAGTTGTCAGGGCATAACATAATAGAGGTCTTTGAGTACCAGTGACTCTTAGCAAAAATGTTTGAGTTTATACATGCTGACTGAATTTGGCATATGAATTTTTCTTAGCTGTGGGAAACGAACTACTTAAAGGCACTGACACCTTCCACCCACCTCTCTGTGGTTATGCTTCATCTTGCATCTGAAATCAAAAGCTAAATAAAGCTTTGCTAAAGATGCCCTTCTCTCTGAGTGGCTGCACACTGTGTGCCCATTGTAACTGAGGGGTGAGGTGAGTTCAGTGCCAGATTCTAACCTGTGAATCTTGCATCATTTATGTGCAGTGCAGCCCATCCTTTCTGTCCACGTTGCTTGTCTCTAACATCCAGCAGACTTGGTGTGTGAAGGGTATCTTGTGATTGTCTTGGCACTTACTAGTGACTCCTCAGTGTACCTTCTGTTAAGAGTTTGTAGCTGTCGGGTTCCATTAAACTGTTCCCTTAGTCTTTTATGAGGCTCTAAGTGGGTTGTAAGACCTCCACTATTTTTATCATGTGTGGAGAAACAATTTTGCATCTATTTTTAAATGAAAGGTTAGTCTGTAGTCATAAGAACCTTACAAAATCAGCATGGAAAGTGCTCTCCAGCTGAACAGAAAGGGCCTCTGTGCAGTCTGGGTTACAATGGCTGTTGCTGTTAAATAAACCGTCAGCAGCCAGCATGGTGCTGTCAAGTCACATCTTCAGTGCTGTGTGCGAGCTGCGTAATTTGTTCAGAGCGTGGAGCAGCAGAACCTGTCAGGCACTGGGGTGAAAACTGAAATAAGACTGAGGAAAGATGATGTGTTGGCAAACTCACCTGGGTTTAGGAGATAATGTCCAGTTCCACCTGCACTGTGGAAAAAGTGTTCTTGGCTGTTCTTGAACTTGCTGTCTGCCATGCAGCTGCCAATGGTCACTGGTGTTGTGTTTTAGGTGGCTGGTGGCACGTAGTCCTCAATCTTGACACAACTATTGCCATCACTCAAAACTTTGCCAGCTGTACCAACTTCCCAGTGGTGTGGCACAAGACAGTCAGAGGGAGACCCAAACTGTCACGGAAATGGTACAGGTAAGAGATTTCTTAGTTTTCTTTGCCTGTTCAGCGTTGAAAACAAAATCTAGAAATATTCATTGGCATGCAGTGTTACAGTTCAAAGGCTAATCCTGAAATTCCAACTGTATTTAGGATCCTAAAGCAGGAACATCCTGACTTGGCAGCCTTGGCTGATTCCGTTGACCTGCAGGAATCTACTGGTATTGCTTCTGACAGTTCTAGTGATTCTTCCAGTTCCTCAAGTTCTAGCTCCTCAGACTCTGATTCAGAGGTAATGCTTTTTACTGCAATAGGTGATCCAGATTCTGCAGTTATATTGTTTTTCCATACCCGATTGTGTGCCCTCATCCTAATATTCATGCCTTAGGGAATGTATAAATGGAAAGCAACTAAATAAATGGTGGAGTAGCCTGTGATCTTAGGAGGTTCTGTTTGCTGAAGCCTCTCTTTGCATTGCTAAATGGATTCAGTTTGTTTGATCCACATCTGTATTATATATGAATCTGTCACTCGTTTAGATTGTGGAAAATGGCTGCAAAATGAATATCCTAAAAACTGGGAGATGGAATAAGATCCAAAACAGATCAATTATGACACAGGACTCTTCTAGGCACTTAAATCCTTCAGAAGCCAGAAGCTTCTCTTGGAAGATAAGGTCCTTCTCGGGACCAAAAGGAGCACATGAATTGTCTTGCCCCAAGTCAGCTTTAGTCAGTGATGAAATCTAAGAACATTTCTGTTCTTGATTTTTAAATGCTTCATTTAAAATTTCTTGCATGTGTCTAACCTAAAACAGCACATTTTCTGAACATTATTATTATTCATGGTTGCTGAGTAGCTCTTAGGGTGAATTGCACAGCACAGAGTGTTCATGAGGCTCCTCTGAATTGTGGTTTCATCTTTCCTTCCTTCAGTGTGACTCTGGCTCTGAGACAGAGGGGATGATGCACCGGAGGAAAAAGCGGAGGACGTGTGGGATGATGGGGAACGGGGACACAACTTCCCAGGACGACTGCGTGAGCAAAGAGCGCAGCTCCTCCAGGTGACGCCAGGGCGGCTGTTGGTTTTAAACAGGCACAGGACAATATGAGGGAAAGCTGGCACACTTCAGATAGGGGATTCCTCAAGGCAGAGGGATGGAGAGCAAGAGATTCCTTACAGGATGTAAAGCAGTTGGCCAGTGATATTTTCCCTCCATTAATTATTTTAATTGTTCCACACAGAAAACTAAGATTATTGTTTTTTTTTTTTAATTAGGGGTTTTATTTAATAAACAGTTTTATTACTTTTCCTACTTGTCTCTTTTAATAGACAAAAGGATTTGATTTTATCTTCATTTAATGGGAGAGGTGGGACGTTTTAACTGCTCTTCAGAGAGCACAAATGAACAGTGAACAGTTGAAGATGAAGAATGATCAGGCAGGACTCAGGTTTCAGTGCCTTGTTCAAACAGAAAACCTGCAAGTAGTTGTATGGTTTCTCTTACTGCTGCCTGGATTATTTCAATTTGTTCCACTGCTTTATCTGTTAAAGGCAAAATTCACCCCAAATTCCAAATGTCTGTGTTTACATTTGAAACAAACAAATAAATAAATAAATAACGAGCAAGTTTCAGTCAGTGTGGAAGGAGGCAACATTAATATTGCAAAATCAAGAATAGATATGCTTAGGGTAGAGTTGCTGAGGAAAGCAGTTCTCTGGGCTGGCCAGGTTAAAAACTGTGGAACGCTGGTAATCTGGGAGTATACTGCAGGGAAGAACTTAAACATTCTTTGCTAAATGAAGCATTTTTCTCATATAGCAGAGGCCTGCCAAAATTCTTACGCAGATTCCTTGCAGCTTGGTTAACCAATGCTGCTGGATTGGCTGCCTGCCTACATTAGAGTGCTGGCCAGTTCCTGAGCTCTAGGATGCTCCAGGTTTGGCGTGGGTGCAGGTGTTGTGGTGGCTTAGTGTCCAGCTTGCTAAAGAAGGTGTGCAGCAGTAATTTACCTGAGGAAGTCCATACTCCCGGCATGATGCCTGACTCCCCAGTGCAGGGACTGCCTGAAGACCTGTGTGCTCCTGTAGATTGCTCTCTTGTTTTCAGGAGTTGCTTGTAACAGTTGAATTACAAGTACAGAGCATCATTAAAGGTTGGGGAGAGCTGTACTGACTGCTTATTTTTCCCTGGAGGTTTTCACAATTTGCTTGTGATGACATTGTCAAATCCCATTTTGGCTGCCAGTGTGACTTCAGGCAGGGAATGAGCAGCAGGAGAGAACAAACCTTAATGTGGGCCTTGGTTTAAAAAAAAAAAAGCTGTAAAAATGCAGATCATGATGCAACTCTGTTCTTCTGAAAATGCTGTGCATTTTTACATTATTTGCCATTCAAATTTTGAAATTAATACCCCTAAATATTAAAAATCAGTGCCTTGCCTAGAACATTTGCTTTCTGGGTCTCACTGTTCTTCCCCCTGTATGTTGATTGTTTCGCTCTGTGAGGGTGGGTGGGCATTTTGTTCTAGCTGTGTGATGGCTTAGTTGATAGAAACGCTTCCAAACATGAAATCTTTACCCTGCTTGTACAATGCTGGAGGAAAACTAAGCCTGAGATTAATCTGCATGCTGGGATCTCATGTCCTGCTACGAGGGGAATGCTCAAAGGCAGTTGTACCTTTTTTTGACAGGATTAGGGAATCTTGTGGAGGCCGCAGCTACCCTTGAGAGATAACACCACCTGCCCAGAGGCAGCTGCCGATCGAAGCTCTGTTAGCAGCCAGCCAGCTCTGTTCTACCCCCTTCTGCTTCTATTTCTCACACTCCTTAAGTTTTTGTCACTCTTCCTCGATCCAGACATCTTCGTTATGTGCTGTCCAAGGTTGGCTCCTGAATAACCTGTAGGGGAATGCCCCGACTACGTCCTTTGTGCAATGCTTTGTCCCCTCTGCGCCCCGGGTGAGTGCACTATAACCCAGCTGTGGGTAAGGACATGCCAAGTATTTAATGGGTCACGGAACTGGCAAGGAAGACAACGGTCAGTTTTTAAAGAACTCTTTTTAAAAACTAGCAGGTAAATGTAAAAACCTGCCTTGCTTTGACACTGTCATATGTTTACATGTTGTCCTGTACACTTGAGGAAAGGAGCACCAGCCCTTTTGGCCTAGCGGAACGTCCGGCGGATCTCACACCAGAATTTTAGGAAGAACAAGGAAGAAATGAGCTTCTACAAGAACTGAGCTGTGGAAAATGTGTCCTTGGATTTTACCTTACTGCAGGAGAATATGGCTGGCACTTCCAAGTGTGTTTCACAGAATCCTGGAATATGGGCAGTTGGAAAGAGCCCATCAGGATCATTGAGTCCAGCTCCTGGCCACACACAGGAGCCAAGAACCCCACCCCGTGCCCAAGAGCATTGTCCAAACATTTCTTGAACTCAGACAGGCTCAGTGCTGTGACTGCTGCCCTGGGGAGCCTGTTTCAGTGCCCAACCACCCTCTGGGTGAAAAACCTTTTCCTGATATCCAACCTAAACCTGCCCTGACTCAGCTCCAACAATTTCCTCAAGTCCTGTCACTGGTCACAAAAGTGAAGAGATTGGTACCTGCCCCTCTGCTGTCCCTCATGAGGATGCTGAAGACCACAATGAGGTCTGACCTCAGTTTCCTCCAGACGGAAGACCAAGTGACCTCAGCTGCTCCTCATACGGTTTTCCCTCCAGACCTTTCACCATCCTCGTGGCCTCCTTTGGATGCTTTCCCATGGCTTAATGTCTGTTTCATGTTGTGGTTCCCAAAACTGCCCCCAGTAGTCGAGGTGAGGCCGTCCCAGTGCAGAGCAGAGTGGGACAATCCCCTCCCTTGCCCGGCTGGCAGTGCTGAGCCTGATGCACCCCAGGACTTGGCTGGCCCTCCAGGCTCCAGGGCACTGCTGACTCAGATCCAACTTGCCACCAACCAGGACCCCCAGGTCCCTTTCCACAGCTCTACTCTCCAGCCTCTCATTCCCCAGTCTGTCCACACTACCAGGAGTGCCCTGTCCCCAGCGCAGAATCCAGCACTTGCCCTTGTTAAACTCCCTGTGGTTGGTGATTGCCCATCTCTAATTTGTTGAGGCCTCTCTACCCTCGAGGGACTTGACAGCTCCTCCCAATTTAGTGTTATTGGAAAACTTAATATTCCTTCCAGTCCTGCATCCAAGTCATTAATGGGGATGTTGAAGAGCACAGGGATGAGGATAGAGCCCTGCTAGTGACCAGTGCCAGCCTGGTATCATCCCAGTCACTGTCACCCTTTGTGTCTGACCCGTGAACCAGCAGCTCACCCATCGTGTAACACAGTTAATCCAGCTGTGGGCTGGACAGTTCATCCAGAAGGTTACTGGGAGAGAGAGTATCCAAAGCTTTGCTGAAGTCCAAAAGATGGCATCTACTGGATTTCCTAGATCAACCAGGTGGGTCACCCTGTGACAGAAGGAGATGAGATTCAACAAGCAGGACTTTCCCCTCATGAAGCTGTGCTGGCTGTGACTGATACCGGCATTGTCCTCCAGAGGTTTTTCAGTACTTCCCAGAATCACCTCTTCCACGATTTGTCCAGGCACTGAAGTAAGTCTGACAGGCCTGTGGTTTCCAGGATCCTACTGCTTGTTCTTGAAAATTGGGACTACATTCTCCAGCTTCCAGCCAGCTGGGACCCTGCCGGATTCCCAAGACTGCTCAAAAACCATGGAGAGGTTTTGCAATGACATCAGCAGCTCCTTGAGGATTGTCAGATGAATCCCATGAGGCCCTATGGATTTGTAGGGATGCAGCTGGAGCAGCAGATCCCTCACAAGTTCAGGGTCGACTGGGAGTTGAACATTCTCACAGTCATGGTCCTCCAGCTCAGGGCAGTGGGACCCCCTTGGTTGATGATCTGTGCTAAAGACAGAGGCAAAGAAAACAGTAAACACCTCTGCCTTGCCCCTGTCCCTGTTTGTAAGGTGACCATCCTCATCCTGCAGTGGGCCAGTGTTACTTCTAATTTGCCTTTTGCCATTAATATATTTGAAGAAACTCTTTTTTATTGTCCCCCACGGTTCTGGCCAGTTTCATCTCCAGTTGATCTTCGGCCACATGGATTTTCTCCCTACAGTGGCAGCAGCATTTCTGTGCTCTTCCCATGTCACCCAACCTTTCTCCCACTGTGCAAACACCTTCCTTTTTCATCTTACTTCCAAGAGAAGATCCCTGTTCAGCCAAGGAAGGGAAGGTGGTGTGAATGCCCCAAACACTGAAGTAACTTCAGCAGAGGTGACCACCAACCTGAAGCATCTTTTGTAGTCCTAATCTATGTGCTCCATGCACACACCTGAGGTGCAACACCTGAACCAGCAACAGTCCATCTACTTCCACTCTGTGTCTGTCACAGTGACAGGTAACAAAGCTGCATTAGCACCTTGTGATGGGAAGCTCAGTGGAGCAGGAGAATCCTTCAGTTTCTTGCCCAGCAAAAACTGTGGGGGGAAAACGTCAGCATTTGCCAGTAACTCCAGTCCTTTGGGTGCAGGTGTGATGTTTAGCACAGGACAACTGCTGACCAAGTCTGACTCTGGCATGGTCACAACATTTGCTGGTCTTGAAACACCAAACAGTTGTGTGGCCATGGGCTTGCTCAGGCCAGTGCAGTGCACATCGCTAAATGGCTTTTCTTTGAGGTTGTGGATTCAGACATTTCTGAAAGTTGCAGTGCCAATTTTAAAGGATTGGGGGGG